>BHFT01004715.1:0-24432 GCA_004320025.1 Laticauda laticaudata
TGTGCAGGGTGGTGATGGGATTGTGCGTTTAAGTAGCAGTTGGTGTGTGTTTTCTTCCGGTGGATGGTGTGTCCTAGGAAGCCATTGGCTTTTTTGTAAATTAGGACGTCCAGGAAAGGAAGATACCTCAGCCACACATGTTCTTACAAAAAAGCCAGCCAATCTGCAAATATCAACTCGATCAACCAATCAAGAAATGACAACACAGCCAACCTCCCCACTAGTATATATAGGGAGATGGCAGCTCTGATCATGCTTTGTTCGCACAAGCACGAAGCCAAAAGCACCAGCCTGAAGATGGCGCGTGGGACCTCATCGAAACATTGCGAAGATGCTGTCAATCTTACATGGGAAAAGACCCAAACACGCCAAGACCTGCATACCTGTACCCGTGAAATTCTACGAAAACACAGACACTCACTCACACACATATTGCTTCAAGATCAATTTGAGTTTTATACTGCACTTGTTTTTTATACTGCTTTATTTATGAATGCATGATGCAATAATAATATGGCTTATCAACTGGTTTATTGCAAGAATCTGAAGTTGGTTTGGACTGAGAGAAAGTGATTGTCCCAAATCAGCCTGTTAGCTTTGGGCCTAAGGAGGACTAAAACTTAAGGTTTCTCGTATAGCAATTATAACATGCTCGCTCTTAGATAACATTTTTAAATAACTACTTTAAATTGTATCAATAGTTATTTTAAAAAATGTCAAAAATACAACAAAACTCAGCCAACATTGTTTACTATGAGCCAGCAGTGTGCAGCAACAGCCCAAAAAGCTTATGCAATCCTAAGCTGTATTAACAGGGGGATACAATCAAGATCAAGGGAAGTGCTAATACCACTCTATAAAGCCTTAGTCAGACCACACCTGGAATACTGCATCCAGTTTTGTTCACCACATTATAAAAAAAGATGTTGAGACTCTAGAAAAAGTACAGAGAAGAGCAACCANCTAAAACATACAATGAATGGTTGCAGGAACTGGGCATGGCTAGTCTAGTAAAGAGAAGGACCAAGGGAGACATGATAGCGGTCTTCCAATATTTGAGGGGCTGCCACAGGGAGGAAGAGGTCAAGCTATTTTCTGAAGCACCTGTAGGCCAGACAAGGAATAATGGATGGAAAGTTCATTGCGGCACTGTTAACAAGGCTAATGATATCCATGCTTAAAATAACTTTCTCTAAACTGACTGAAGATAAAGAAACATGCATGCAGTAACATCTAGAAACAAAATCCTACCTTCTTCAGCATGCTGCAAAATAGCTCCATTCTTAAACCATGTTATGTTTCCTGCAGGATAACCATCTCTTGTAATACATTCTCCAAGCTAAGAATTCAAATACATGATTTGGTTATGGACATTGCATATTCTTTTGTTCATAATAGATAGCTTTTACTTGATGAACATTTGTTCAGTGACCGTTCAAAGTTTACGATAGTGGTGAACTATTTGTAGTTCAGGTAGTTCAAGGACATCACGTCCTTGAAATTATGACCATGGAGTGCCTCCAAGGCCACGTGATCAGTGTAGTGTCACCATCTACACTGACAACAGAAGGATGTGCTTCAATTTTACCTCACCCACCTATCTGTTCATCTGTTCATCTCTGCCCTGCGTTCTGCTGCTCTTGCTGCCGAGGGCAAGTCCAGGTCCATCTTAGCACAGCAAGTGGAAAAAGACACCAAAGATTTATTGGTGGCAGGGTGACATATTAAGGGATGGTTGAGTGGCAGGAGCAGCAAATGCTGGGGTTAGCAGAGAGCAGGACATTTGGGGCAGCGAGGCAGTGGAATTCAGAGTGAACAAAAAAGCGGAGATGGGTGAGCGTGATAGGCAGGTGTGGGGAGTGGCTTAAAGTAAACATGGAAGGGCAGAAGAAGTGGGAGGTCCTAGTGTAATGACTTTAGTGACGACTACTGAAATTGCCATCCCTAAATCCATTTTGGTATTGGAAATTCTGGTCCCAGTTAGCTCATCAAGTAAGGACTACCAGCATACTTAAAGTTATTATTTTCAACACATCTATTCCTGTATACTTTTATTAAAAAAGCTTTCCTCATAATGATGGATGATAGTAATTGTGCTGCAGATGATGTGCTTTCTTTGCAGTGACAATACCAATATACTAATATGGGATTCACACTAAATCGCTCGACTGTGCCTTTTATATATGTCTGAAGACTTTCCTGTTATATTTTGTCTTGCAAATCTTCATTTCATTAAGCCTTTAATTCAATTGTTGTATACCCCAGATCCTATATAATAGATAGATCACATATATGTATAAATCAAGGGCAGGGCTTTGAATTCCAACTCCAATTCACTCTAAGTAGCATGATTAATCATTAGAGATTATGAGAATTTCAACATTTGGAGGGCCACATTTTCGTCAGTCCTCACATACTCTCTATTCATTTTTTAGTCCTAGTGTAGTTACTAGAACATGGATATACTATGAAAGAAATATAAGAAATTAGAAGATTTTAGATATAAGGAAATTATCAAATAACTGGAGATATCATTGGTCTATAAAGAAAATCCTGCACAAAATTAAAAATAAATTACACACGTAAGATATCTATTAAACCATAATATAGAGAGTCCTTGACTTACAACCACCATTGGGACTGGAATTTTGATCCTTAAGTAATGCGGTCATTTAATGATTCATCATATGACTAGATCCAATTTTATATTCACTTTTATTGTAGTTGATAGGCAAATCACCATGGTGGTTAAGTCAATCACATAGTCGTTATGCAAGTCCTTCTTTCCCAATTAACTGGGTTTGTTGGAAGCTGGCTGGGTAGGTTGAAAATTTTGACCACAAAAAACTGCAACCATTTTAAATAACAGCCAGTTGTCAAGTGCCAAAATTTTGATCATGTAACTAGGTTGATGGTGTGATGATTGTAACTTTGGAGATGGATCATAGGTCACTTTTTCTAAGGCCTCTGAAATTTTGAACTGTCATTAAATGAATGACCATAAATTGAGAACTACCTATTATTATACCTAAGAAGGGAAGGTGATGATAGTGACTTTTTCCGTGAATAAATTCCACAGATAAAGCTATGGAATCTTTATATAAGTTTAGATTGCAAAATGTAGAAAATAATTCTGTTTGAAATGTTTTCCTAATCCTCCTTACAGACCAGGGCTACATTATCTTTAGCAGCAATTTATTCATAAACAGATTTCAATATGCAGATAGCTGTATTTACATGCAATCTGTAAAATATAGCCAATAGATGTAGTCTACCTTTAAGTCTTTTTTTATTATAAAATAGCTTCTTTTTTATAATTACATTATTTCCTGTTTGCTGCCCAATATGCTACATAGCATGGGAGGAGCTAGTGATAATGATAATGCTTTTATAAGTCCTAAAATAAGGCTTTCTTTTGATATACTAAATTCATGTAAAAAAATAGCAAAATAATACAGTGGTTAGCAAGCTCAAAAACAAGACAGTGAGGCTGGTAAGCTCAAGAAACCAGGACAACCTGGATTTCTGTAACAGAATTTTGACAGCCCATAGAAGCAATTCTCCTGCTCAACGTACAGCTAGTATAATTAGTGGAGTTGCTCTGTATCTTCCCTACAAGGAAGATTCAACAGATTTAAGTGTCCCTTTTGCCACAGTCCCTTTTGTATTCTGTTTTCCAATACATTTTATAACAGATCAGCTTAAAGGTAATTTAGCAGGAAAAAAATGTTCACTTACCAGTCTCAGCTCTTCTGTTTCTAGAAATTCTGCTTGATTTACAATTTCAGGCTGTGATGGCTGCTCTGTTGTTATTGTTGTTGTTTAGTGAAAGAAAATGATAAAAATTTGAGTTATATTTCAACTTTCAGATATTTGGGACTGAGTCACATATAGGGAGTCACATACAGGGAGAAAGTAATTTTACAGTCCTCCTTGCACTTATTGTGATCACAGCATCTCTAAGGTCTTATAATTGAGATCGAGCGTTTCTCAACAAGTGGGTATTTGCAACCTTGGAAGTGTCCCAGAGTCACTGCCATTTGCACACTTTGCAGCTGACCTCCAACAAATAACAATCAATGGAGAAGCCAGTAATAAAAATCACAAATCACACTCAGATGATATCTCAATTAATGACAGCAGGTGATTTCTTAATAACATCACAGAAGTGAGGTCATTAAGTCAGTTGCAGCCATGCGATATCTTGCTTATTAATAACTTAGTGACAGAGTTGGCAGGGCCAACTGTAGTCATTACGTGAGGACTACCTGCATGCAGATTTCTCAACATGGATGGAATCAAATCATGTGAGAAACTGAAAACTTTATTGTAACAGAATTATATTTTTGTATTATTTATACAAAGAATTCAAATAATAGTAAAAATATTAATAGATCTAAGCCATCTGCTCCTAACCAGAAAAAGTATAAGTTGTAAATATCAAAAAATATGTTGATTCAATTGACAACTAAGAGAAAAAAAGCAAATTCAGCTTTAGAAATCAAGCAAAGACTTAAAATAAAATTGTCAATATTATAATTCATTTATACAAACCTAGTAAGACTGTATGTGAGATATTGCACAATTCTTATTATGACATTTCTAAAAGGATATAATAGATTTATAGAAAGGGTAACAAAAATTAACTGAGAAATCAAATAACATCCTTATAAGAATAAGCTACAATGTTTGGTTCTTTTAGGCTTGGAAGAAAGGTAGTGAGAACGGGGGGGAGGGATTGGTGGTATGATTAAGATATGAGCTTTATGAATTTGTGCACAACTCCAAAAGTAGTTTTCTCCTTTTTTTGAAAATACTACGCCCATGGGCCATCCAAAGAAACTGACTGGAAGGAGATTCTGAACAGAGAAAGGAAATACTTTTGCTTGCAGTACATTATTAACCTGTGAAATTCATTACCACAGCACAAGATGATATCCACTGACTTGCATGACATTAAAAAGGCATTGAATAAATTAATGGAGGGTAGTTTTATCAACTCTCTTGAACAGTCAATATTATCTCTGAGTAGAGGCAGCATGTCCACAATACCAGATGAAAGAAAATAATATGAGAGACAGAGTTCCATTTCCTGGATGTGAAAAGCCTAGAGTCATCTGTTTGGCAAATTTTGAGAAAAAAAATGCTCAATTAAAATTGGCAGGACTATTCTTATATTCTCATGGTAAATTAACCTCACAAAAACTAAAAATAGGTTGGAGATTAATGGAACAATTATAACACTATATCTATTCTCTCTCCCATTAAATTGACAGCAAGATTTATTCCTTAAAAGATTTCTCCTAGTAATCCTCCCCAATTTGCTTCATAGATCATAGATTTTAGTTTTTCAATGCTATCAGAAAAGTGCTCCTTCTTTCACCCAGCATGGAAATAGAGCAAAAAATATATGAAGCCATTATTGTTTCACATTAGTTTTTAAAGAAAAACTTTTTGAAGAGTGAATACAAAAACAATCTCTATATTATTCTTGATGCATATATATTCCCATGCAAGTTCCACTGGAATTATTTATTGCAGTACATAAGATATAGATAAATATTTGCTTTCTAAGTTTTAAATATTTAAAAGTGTTTTTAAATGTGTAAACGTTTCCACAACTGGGTTTCAATTTGAGGGAATAACAATTTGTTCTGACAGATATGCCAGAAGTGGTATTCAGCAGATTCTGACCAGTTCTGTAGAACCAGTAGCAGAAATTTTGAGTAGTTTGGAGAACCAACAAATACCACATCTGACTGGAGATTTTACAGTATCCTTCCATGCCCACAGAACTGGTAGTAAAAAAATTTAAATCCTACCACAGAAATATGCTGAATCTTTTCAAATTATTGCTCAAAAAGTGAATGCTTAATGACAAAGATTATGTTAGAGAAGTGATTGTTTTCAGTTTGTGTACTTTTCTCCTCAGCTCTGTTAATTTTAATTACTGAATATTTAGAGCAGTGTTTCTCAATTTTGGCAACTTTAAGATATATGAGCATCAATTCTGGGAGCTGAAGTCCATGTATCTTAAAATTGCCAAGGTTGAGAAACATTGTATTCGATTATCTTTTACCGGGTTGATGTTCTCCAGATGGGAAATGCTAAAAATTTCAGAATTGCAATTCACCATTTTTCAGGGAGTGTTTAACCCCTTACTTTGGAAGGCACCATTCTGGACAAGTATGACAATGCAGGAAAAATGTTCTATGAACTGAGTACTGAGAATTGCAGTTCAATAATATCACAGGCTAAAACAAAGTAGTTGGGATAAAAGTTTAATTTGATTTAAAATTAACTTAAATGCAATCACTAGGATTATTTTTCATTTAATTTTTAATTTATGTCACAGGACAAATTACAATTCATTGGTAATTTTTGAAGAGAGCTCTTGAAGACTTTCAGTGACCCTGACCTCATCCTTCTGTTAGAGGAATTAAGCAATACTTACTGAAAACTTTGACGAGTGTAGCCTGTTCAAAGACATTGTCTTCAGTTACAAACATGCATACAAATTTCTTTTCATCTCCAATTCTTGCATTATTAATGGACAGGGTATAATTTTCAGAAAGACTTATTCGGTCTTTGTATTCTGGTACATTGTCATATTGGGCACTTGGCTTTTTTGCAGATCGCAAAGCAATAGACTCTGAAGCCTTGTTTGCAATTTCCTAGAAGGGGGAAAATATTTTATCAAATTTATATGGCTGCTTATCTCACATCAGATGACTCTTATCTCTCTCTCAAATGTTTTATGCCACTTCAATAATTCAGAGCTCTTCATAACACTTATTTTATATTTACACAATACATATTATGAACAATTAAAATACATTCAGTTTTTAAAGGCTTCTGAATGCAATTTTTTATTTAAATGTATCACAACCCTGGGAAATTATTGAAAGCAGAATATAAAGATTCGGCCATTGAGGAACCATTTTTTTCCAATCTGATAACTGGCCAATTTCCAGATTTCTCAGCAATAGCCCACACGGGCTTAGATTGTAGACTAACTAACTTCACAAAGCTTATGAGTTTGTGAGGCATTGACAATACAGCATGTCATTCAAAAGATTTAAAAAAAAATCTGTGGAGCACAATAAATCAATAGTTGTTAAACAGTTTGACCCAGTTAATCCTTTCCCCAGTCTTGAATGATATCTACTTTGGTATGTTGTGCCTGATTACTTCTCATTACAGAATAGAGTTCTAGAAATATAGAAAAATAAATTTTCTCAATTCCTATTTAAAATATCTGAGTTTACTTTTCCTATTCTAGAAGAAAGTAATTCCAAGTTTTCACAACTTTTTTTAATCTTTCAGCATTCCTATGTAGAAGTATGTCAGCACATCACAAGTAGAATAAAACTCAGTACATTTATGTATGTGTGTGTGTGTTCATCTTTGTGTGTAAGTTTACATTGTTTATAGGTAGGTCAGGCCAGAGATTATATTTCAGCAGATGATTTGGGAAAAAAGCAGAGACATATGAACATCAAGTCACAAATTAACTCTGCAGTATTACCTCCACAAAATAAGCTCATATACCAGGTTGGATCAAGAGAACCAAGCACAATTCCAAAGATTAATTACATACTAAATATGAAACTGCCTGCCGCATCAAAGGCAAATTGTTGCTTAGTATTTGTTAGGAAAACATAAGTGAAGAAAGTTAAACAACTCATATTTTTCTCATAGCTCCCACAATATTTTGTTCAACACTACTGTAAGAAAATATTTGATTCAACAGATTTGTTCATATGCAGCCAAAAATTATCAGGAAGTATCTAATTTTGAAGAAATAAACATCGCTAAGCATCTGAAGAAGCCTTTAATTTGATGACCTTGAGATGTACTTATCTAATTAGTTTATTTCTCGTAAAACCCACAGAGATTATATTACCTTATGCAATGAGTTACTGTACTACTGAATCTGTGCTATCCAATTTTTTTTCTTGCTTTGTTGTATAGTTGACAATATTGTTAAAATAGCTGAAAAGTACTAAGAAGAAATATTCAAAGCTTGTAAAAACCCAAGTTTTGCAGAAGAACAAATAATGGTGAAAATGAAAAAAGGAAGTTTTATTCCCTGAAATAATTCATTCAGAACATTTATAACCAATCATCTAGATTTGACATATTTCCATTCTGCAAACAAGAGACCATTAGGTGGTAATTGTACAAAAGATATGTACATGCACCTTCAGATAGCAGAGTCTGGAAGAAGGTTGAAGAATTGATAGGAATGCTCATGAGGAGTTTGTTTCAGGTCACATTTGTCAGTATATTTATTGAAGTCTTATCTCTTGACATTCCAGCACTTTCTTGTACTATTATGTAAAGATGGAGCTTTTGCCCCAAGCCCCTAGTAATGTACACAGACTTGCTACATCAACTCAGATAGGCAGGCATTCATTGAATAATTTACTTCAGAACATTTCCTTGCCAAAACAAAAGCCAAATAAAGAAAAAAAATCACAGAACCTAGAAAGCCCTTTCTTTCTTTGTTAGAAAGCTACAGCTGGATTATTGGTTGTTGTTAGAATGGGCTATTTATTCTATAGTGCTTTCAACATGTTATGAGAAGCGGGAACAACTGCAACAACTTTTATTAGCATTCTGCTGGACCTGTATTTGGTCTCCTTTATGCAGGCAGTGCACTTTCAGACACAGTATGACACACAACTATTGATTCTATGAACTTGCTTCATGTTGCTATAGTGAGGATGAAAAACAGTGTATATAAAACAATGTGAGCATAATAAAAACATAGCAATAGGCTTTTTACCTCAGTGAAACATTGGTCTAACAACTATGCAATTTGTTTCAAATGGAGTGAACAAATTATTATGGGTCTTTTATCCTAATGAACTCTAAGAGAAGTGGCATATTGCTAATAAGCTTCTGCATAAAATACCAAGACTTATTTATACCACTCATTTAACACAAAACTTTAAAACCTGCTTTTGCATAATATGTTAATTAGTTCCACAAATTTCCTCCTACATTGCAATAAGAGAAATAATTTAAGATAATTTATACTTACATATTTCCACTTTGCAAACAAAAGACCATTTGGAACTTCTAAATGGCAAGGCAAAACAATGGTATCTCCATATACTGTGTTTACTGTATATAACCCAAGTCCTGTTAAAAACAGTAAGAAACAGCTATTAATTATAAAATATTATAAAATATTTTATTATTATAAAATAAAACATTGGAATTTTTTAAGTCTTAGCTAAAAAGTATGATTTTCAAAATTCAATAAATAATTTAATTAATTGATTAAAAATAGTTTATACTGAATTAAATATTTGTTGTCTTTAATTTATCACAATTCAAAATGAAGTTAGCAAAGTTGGCAAAGCTCCATGACAACAATTTTAGAAGAACATTGAGTTTCCTACTTTATGGAAAATCCAACATAAGTCTGTAATTTGCAGTATTTGCATATTTATATATTCATATACATTTTGTATTTTGTGATTTGCCCCATCTTTTTTCACAGCACACATGAATGCCTCCATAGCCACTACAGAACACACTACATCTAGCTAAATGATATGCTGTGGTAGTGTGCAATTCTTTCTTATTAGTCACTGGAACAATAAATTGTTCTAAAGTATTCTTATTCTATATTATTTGTGAATCAGAGAATTTCCAAAGACGAGAAAAAGTTTCAATGCTAGCATATAAAATTTCCCAGTGAATTCTGGATTCCTTGGAACTGCAGCATTACCAATGGTGTGGTAGAATCTTAATCCCAGTGGTGTGGTAGAATCTTGAAAGTTTGGAAAATATTAGCTTGGATTCTCAAAAGGGATTGTGAGATATGTGAGGAAATGAAGCTAAGATGCTCTTTCAGTGCTTGCATAATACCCCAAGGCCAGGCTCAGTTTACCTCCTTCTCCAAAAAAGACCATGGAAGTTTACAGTTTTGGAAACTTGAGAGGAGATGGGAACCACATGCTGCTGTTTTCAGGAATCTGTCAATGTTCATAAATAGTTTTACCCCACTTATGTCCTTAGTCTACAAAGCTAACACAGCATAGGTGTGGCTATGTAAAGCCCCTGTCCTACTGCACCAACGGATGCAAACAGGATGTAAAACGTTAAAAAAAGAACACAGCAATAGGTTGGCTATGTAAAGCCCCTGTCCTACTTGCACCAACGGATGCAAACAGGATGTAAACGTTAAAAAAAAGTGCCATGCCGTCGTTGTGTACTCACTGATATGTGTTTCATACACTCTAATCCCTCCAACATCTGTCCACTGAGATTTCATCCCCGCAAGAAAGTTTTGAGCTGCACAAACTTTTTGAGCGGATGAACTTTCCGCCGAGTACGTTGTACATCGCGACATATACGGGCAAACAAACGTTTTATGCCCGTTATCATCATTAAACCTCCGCTGATATCCTCTCGGCATCCTCTTGGACATCCTCGCAATCTCACATCCGCTGCAGCTGAAAAGGAAGAGGGAGGAGAAAGGAAGTACACGGAATGTCCACACGCAGCGTTAGGAGCACGGAAATAGAAGGATGTAAACATATGCATCTCGTATAGTAAAGGATTAAAATAGACAAAACGTTTATCTGGGATGTATCTCGGATATTTAGGATGTCTGCAGTATGTCTAGATAATGTAGGACACTAGCGGAAAACCGATATTTTCTATAAAAAGGGGGAGAAAATCACCTGGATCTCAGATGAGTCCAGCAGCCGTGGTGTACAGACTCTTCCACCTTGGTCTTGCTCTTCCACATCATCCATTGTTCTCCACCATGGATCATGACACAACCGTATGGTAGTTTGTGATCATTCATCACCAGAACCAAACCCTGTTCAGACTGTTTCACCTTTTATTCACAAGGAGAAGAAGAGACGTCCAAGACTGTGTGGATCGAGGATGGATCGGGAGAAGAATGGTTTGACTGTATGACCAGTTTTGATGTGGAGCTGAGGAATGAGGCACCGTGCATTCCAGCACTTCATGAGGATGCCACCAGCCATGTTTGATGAACTTGTAGAGTGTCTGAGACCCAGGTTGACCAAGCTGAGCACCAACTTCCGTCCCAGTCTGGACCTGGACTGAAGGTGGCACTGACTCTGCGCCACCTGGCCTCTGGAATCCACAATACAAAAACATGCAGTATGCGTGGAGGTCCCACACAACACCATCAGCAAAGTGGTCAGGAAGTGGTGCAGGCCATCATCCGAAGAATACATGGAGGAGCTCCTTCAAGTGCCCCACCACTGAAAAAGGTTGGAGGAAACTTGCAGAGAGTGGTATCAGAGGTGGAACTTTCCCCACACCATTGGAGCCATAGATGGGAAGCACGTGGCCTGCAAAAGCTCCAGCCAACTCAGGTCCACTTATTTCAACTACAAGGCTTCTTCAGTATCATCCTCTTTACCATGGTTGATGCTGACTACAAGTTCATGTGCATGTCGATACTTCAGGCAAGGGTAAGTTTCAGATAGCCAGGTATACAACGAGCAGTGACCTCAAGGATGGGCTGGAACGCAACCTCATCATGGGTTTTCCAGGTACAGACCCCCTACCAAAGCACACAGAGATGTGCCCTACTTCATCGTTGGTGTATAACGCCTTCTCCCTCAGAACCTACCTCATGAAGCCGTAACTTCCAAGATACCTTCACCCGTGAGAGAGAGACTTCAACTAAAGGCTGTCCAGGGCAGATACGGTGTGGAGAATGCTTTTGGCATCCTGGCCAACAGGTTCAGATACTTCTCACCACCATGCAGCCATCACCCCAGGGACTGGAGGTAGCAATCGTGGAGCTTGCTGGTCCTGCACAATCTCATGCGCACCTGCTACCAAGTGTTGCAGAACAGACTTGTGGACGTCAAAAGGGAATGGGGTCAGGAGCCTGGTGAATGGAGGCAAGGACGAAACCTGATAGACACTGTGGATGTACAAGGCTCGTAAGCTTCAGGTCCACAGGCTTCACGTGAGAGGGGAGAGCAGCGCAACCTCGAGACTAGCTGTGTGCAGAGATCGCCCAGCTTGAGCAGTGGAGTGCCAAATCAGGATAGAGAATGGGTTAATGTGAATGTCCTGAAGCGTGTCCGCATCAACAGCGTGTGCTAGTTGTGCCATGTATGTGCTGAGTGCGCCTACACCATGATAGGGCATTAATAAAGACGCTTTGTTTATTTTGAAATGTGTTGATCATATGAAGTAATTGGTTATTGATACAAAAGGTCCTATGTGTTGGCAGCTTGGGAGGGTGGACCAATTACAGTCCCACTATGCTTGTACTGGAGGTTTATCTATCCACACTATCCTTATCTATCCACAATATCCTTATCTATCCCACAACTAATCTTACTATCCCACAAGCATGCACGGGCTTAATCATTTTTTCAAAGGTTTCAACCAACACTTTATAAGTAAAAAAAAATGAAACCCAGTGTGTTAAGCAAAGAGAACCTTTATTAATAACTAATCTTAAGTAAACTGTATGACTTTCTTATAAAAAAGCAAAATGAAACCAATTAAAGTGTCTTTAAGCAGAGATAAATGAAAAGTAATAATCAGTCCTGGCCTATTTCAGTCACTCTGAGTCATGTCCATGGTCTCAGCTGTTAAGTGGCCAGGGACCTGTGGAGGTGGCTGTGGCTTGAGTGCTGGTCTGAAGGCACCATTGGGGTACATGACAGGGATGGTATGTCAGGAAGCTATCGAGAGAGCTGACTCCAGTCGCCGTGAGGTTTGAGAGGCCCCTTCATCAAGTACCTGGGTGTCAGGCACAAGACTGATGACAGATTTGTCATTGAAGGGCTTGTCCCTGTGGGGGTGGAGGGAAGGAGGAGTGTAGTGGGGGCTGTCTGGTCTGCAGCTGGATGAGGTGTGGCGTCTGTGGCGTGCGATGAACCTTGGGCCTGACTGGGAGATTCTGTTTTTTTTGCTGGTGGGAAGTCCTGGTAGTCATTAGCCTATGGTAGGTGAGAGGGGGCTTAAAAGCATGGAAGGGCTGTGACAGGATCGTCCATGGAGATGAGGAGCAGACTGGACTGGGGTCGGAGCAGGTTCAGCTGGGCCTTGAGGGTTGTGGCAGAAGTCTTGTTATCTTTTGCTTCAAGCACCTGGTACCGGCCTCGGGGATATCCCCAAGTGTGGCTCATCGTAGATCTGAAGTGTGGCGGTTGGACAGATCCTCTGTCCAAGTGACCAGCTGAGAGAGAAGTTCTGTGCTGGTCCCATTGTGTCCCCTGATGCTCCAACAGGACAGTGTGGCTCTGGCCCTGCCAGTCTGCTCTCTGCCCTGCATCGATGTGGACTGGGGGTAGGGGTGGGGTGCATTGGTCTCGTGGCTGGCTGCTGCTTCTATCCTCCATTTATGACAGGGGAATCCTCCAAGTCCCCGTGCATGGGGAGTGGCAGCTGTTGGGGGGGGGTCTCTGCCGTGGGACCCTCTGAAGAAACTGCCTGGACAGTGTAGCTGGCTCTGGCTGGAAGAGGACTGGCTGGCTGGTGGGCTGTCTGAGGGAGGGGGTGTCAGAGGGGCTGCTCTCAGTGGCAGATCTCACCCTCCAGGAAAGCCTGCAGTTGGCCATGACGTACATCTCCTGGTCAGTGAGCTTGACAGCAGCTGGCAGATTTTTTGAGGTGTAGTTTGCCAATACAGGTGTGCATTGTGCTTCCACCATCCCAGGAGTACATATGCAGTGTAGCCCAGGCTTCTGCCTTGTTCTCCAAGCTGCCTGCTTTCTTTTTCGTGTCCCGATACAGTCCCTGTGGCCCTTTCTCCACAGTGTCTCGTTCTCCCTCAGCCATTCACAAGCGCCTCCTCCTCATGGTTCTCTCGGAAATGGTGTACTGTTTCCTCTCTCCCTTCTCCTTCCTCTTGCCTCTTCTCCCTCTGCGGGGCTCCAGGCAGCAGCGGCTTTGAAGGCTTTGGGGATGTCCACACAGCAGGAGCAGCAGGAGCAGAGCAGGAGCAGCAGCCTAGCACAGACCACCAGCCAACAGGAGAAGCACCAGCAGCAGCAACACCAAGCAGCAACAGACACAGTAGCAGGAGAAGCAGCTTCAGAGTCAGTGGCAGGCGGGTGGATGGTGGTTCTGTCCTTCTTGCAAGGGCTTGGCACTAGTAGCACCGGTTTCTCATCTTCCCGACTGACGAACCAATGGTAGTTCTTTGCAAGATGTATGCTGGCCAGCACGTCTTTCGCTCTGAATGCGACATGACTGCGTGCCGAGCTGCATCCTTTTATATCCGCAAGAGCTGAGTACGCAATTCATTACTGCCGCATGCGCAGTGAACACTTTAGCATCCGATATACATCCACTAGCATGCCGCTTTGGCTTCCTGATAGGGAGGACTGCATTCCGCGGTGATCGGCTATGGCATCCTACCGCTTCCGCTATGTGTCCGCGTCGCTATTCTACACAACCGGAACCCCTGCAGATGTGTTTCTGACCCGCCTTTTCCATCTGCTGTCATCCGCTAGGCCTTCCTAAGAAGCAATCAGTTTAACCATCCCCGCAAGCATCCTGAACCCAGTCCGTTGCCTTTTCCGTTTTTCTGTTTATGCAGAATTTCACCACTTTTGGAGTGATGAACAACGATGGAGCCACGACGAAATTTTTGCTGCGTCCACTGTGTCCTTTATGCATACATTTTGCTTCCGTCGGAGGAGTGGGGCCGGGCTTAAGAAGAAAAGGTGATTAGGGGAAGATAGCAAGCAGATGAGAAAGGTAGAAGATAATATCTGGTAATTACAATTATATACAGGAAAACAAGTGGGCTGTCAATCAACTGCCAAGGATTAATTATCATGTGGTGTGATTCCTGCCCTGGAGCTTGACTTGGAAGCTTGGAGTGCTGAAAAGCAACATTGCTTAAAAGTGTAAAAGCCTGGAGTTTGGTAGTAACAAAGTAAGAACAACCACACTCAGGCAATACCTAATCCCAACAATTACAAGAACTTTTGGAGGGACTCAAAGGGTGTATGTAAATTTTAAGATATTTACCTACTGGAAGGATAAAGCATCGAAGAGTTCTTTATGGCTACATCAACTTGCAATGACTAGGAGGGTGGAATTTACCCAGGGCACTAATCTATTGTTGGGGGAGATATGTGCCACAAATAAGCGTTTCATACAGTTATCTTCTACAATGCAGTGTGTCAAAACAAGAACCCTTACAAGGCTATAAAATATTTTGATAGTTTTGAAAACTAGGTTTTTGCATCTAAGATTAATCATATCAATTATTTTCTTTAATTACAACTAAATTTGAATCCAATATTTTATCCCGAGAGCCAAATTGTTAATAATAATAATAATAATAATAATAATAATAATAATAATAATAATAATAATAATAATAACAGCAGCAACCATATCCTTACTCAGCCTAAGAAGTNATAATAATAATAATAATAATAATAATAACAACAGCAGCAACCATATCCTTACTCAGCCTAAGAAGTAACTCCAAACTCTTTCATAATATAATTTACTTTCTGGTACAATATATGATACACAATCTGTTTATTTAAAATAGATACCATACAATAGCTTGATTAGTTTGTATTCAAAACAAATGATCATGAATTGTTTCAGGGAGATTAGTCATTTATCAGTATTTAACAACTTTTTAACAGTTTGATCTTCTATCTACAGCTGACTACAAGATCATATCTCTGCATGATGCTACAGTTTAATGTGACATTTTACATGTTTTTCAGATCATGCAAAAACATGTGAATAAGATTAAATCTTGAAGTTTCTTAATAAGAATGATTATGCAGACAGGCTGCAAAGATCAATAAATATTAGACTAATAATATGTGGCACAGTACTGCAATAATTACCTACTGTGGAAATGTCTTTATAACAGGTACTCTATGGATGTCTTTCATTATAGAATTACGTAATTATGCTAACGGTTGTACAATGGAGCTGGAAGCAATGGCCCGGGAAGGATGGTTAGAAGTATATGAAGACCCTAGTAAATCATTTAGCAACAGCATACTTTCCAAATGTACATGCCTATTTGGTGCAATTCTGTTTTCATGTACAATTAGCTTGTTTTATTTGATCTTCGTTTTCCTTTGCTTGGAGCTTTTTGCCCTAATGCAAACATGCTTTCTGACCCTTCCATTCCTGAAACATCATTTATGTCTCAGATAAGTTTTGAACTGCAATAAAAAGTGCTGCTAATAGTGGAGATTGGAATGCTAAAGTTGGAATATTGAGGAAGATATAATTGGACTGTTTAGTCTAGAAACTGAAATGAAGCAAGAGATTGATCACTTTTTGCCAATCCAATTATTTTTTAATCAATGACAGTCTTCCAATAGCCAAGACAATTCTAATTTGCATTAGCATTATCAGATTGAATCCACAGAAATATAGTATAGGTACTTAAAGAAGCAGCTCATCCCGCTGGAATTGGCTCATTCCACCTGTGCCGGCAGAGGAGGTATGCTATGGGTGTCATTGGATATTTTGCCTGCCCTGTGGAACATTTTGCCTCACAGATTGAGGTTGGTCCCAACCCTCTTGACCAGGGGCCACCAATCTTTTGGACCTCAGGGACCACCAAATTCATAACATCCCGGGGACCATTAATATGAATTTTGACTGATGGTAGCTTGCTGACACTGGTGGGGGGGGGAAGAGGGGGGGATTCAAATTTCTTAACTGGTTCTGTGACCATGGTCTAATTTGTGGGAGTGGCTTGGTTGTCATATGACTGGCTGGGCATGGCTTGTATGTAAATATTATAAATATTTATGTAAATATTGAATTTTTTTATAGAAAAGAGCAACTTTTACCCAAAATAAGGCAAAGCAGGCATATTGAGTTGCTCACAGAATCACAGATTAATTCAGAGGTCTATCTTTCTGCCATCAGCTACCTGCACTGAAATAACAGAAACTTCAGTCCTAAGGAAGGTAAAGATTAGCTAGAAAGCAAGAAATCCAACAATTTCCTCTTTTTTAGCTAATCTAAATCTCCTGGCACAGCAGAACAGCTGATCGGTCAGGGAAAAAAAAAGGAAAAATAGCAACTTAGCAGGCAAGTTTGCCAGGTAAGGAGTGAGTGGGCAGGGAGGGTTCCCACGGACCATGTGGGCAGCACAACCTTGTGTTCCAGCACAGCCTGGATTAATTGCTTTGGAGGATGCTCTGGGGGTGACATTTATCTGCAGACCACCAAAATTTTCTTGTGGACCACCAATGGGCCATGACCCACCAGTCGGCGACCACTGCTCTTGACCTTTTGTAAATACTTAGAGACCTGGCTCTGCCACGTGGCTCGGGCTCCAATGGGGAAGAATCACAGTGGAGGTGATTAACAGCAGATGCCACTTTCCATCTTTTACTTGGATTGCATATTTAGCTGTGTTTAGTATTTTATTTATGCTTTTATACTTTTAGTTTTTTTATACACACACACACAAAAGCTCACAATGAAGATTGAAAATGGTAATACAACTTGGTTCTAATTTGGAAAAAGAATCAATGGCTGTATACTCTATCATTATTTATCATTTATACAACTTATATGAAGAATATATATTGAAGGAGATGAGTACAGTTTTAAAATGAGCAGAAGTGACATCAGGGACCTACTCTGATAACACTATAGTGGTACCTTGGTTCTCTAATGTTTCAAAAGTCATTGAATTTGGTATTCAACACATTTTGACATGAAAATGCTGTCCTGATACTCATTGCTTTTTTGACACTCGATGCACTGTGATAGGAACAGAGAGCTGCAGAGAATGGACAGGAAGTCAGCCATGCCGAGAAGATCTCTGATATAGGAAAAAAGAAGTCCTTCCTGGACAAAACAAAGGGTCACATGATAAGACACATGGTTTTGTACTTGTCATTTTTAGTGCTCATTGTGTCTTTAATGAGCACTAAACTAATTAACAATGAGTATTAAGGTAGCATGATACTTTAATAGCCAGAAATGCAACTGATCTGCACTGGCCTGAAAGTGAAGTAGCACAAAAAATGAAACTATGATTAAATGTAAAGACTGATCTAATGATAATAAGTGTAATCACTGGTCTTAGAATTGACAATGAAGATACTGAAGTGATAGCAATAGCACTTATATTTATATATTGTTTCATAGTGTTTTTACAATCCTCTCTAAGCGGTTTACAGAGTAAGCATTTTGTCCCCAACAATATAGATCCCCATTTTACTGACCTCAGAAGGATGCAAGGCTGAGTCAATTTTGAGCCAGTCAGGATCAACTGCAAGCAGTCAGTAGAGTTAGCCTGCAATACTGCATTCTGTCAAACACTGCACAACGGATGGAAAGAGGATGTAAAACGGAGAAAACACTTGCCATCCGTTGGTTAACGCGATGCTTCCGTTCTGTACTCCACTGCCTCCATTTTGCTTCCTCTTATCCGTCCAGCATCCGTCTATTGACATTTCATCCGCTCAGAAGGTTTTGAGCTGCTCAAAACTTTTTGAGCGGAAAATGTATCCAATGCATCCATTCTGCATCCTTCTAGGCATACGGGGCACATCCATTCTGCAATCCATTACGCATCTGCTATATCCGCTAGGCATCGCTGCACATCCGCGCAAACTCAAATCCGTTCCGTGGTAAACGGACGCAGGGAGAAGCGGAAACGAACGTGCAGCGTTTAGTAGCACGGACAGAGAAAGGATGAAAGCGGATGCAAATCGCATCTGCATCATCCGCTATGCATCCGCTCTTGCATCCTCTACGCATCCGCTCTGCATCCTCTACGCATCCGCTCTGCATCCACTTTCATTCGCCCTGCGTCCTCCCCCCTCCGTTCCTTTCCATGTTATCCGCTCTGCGTTATGCAAATTTTTGCCCCTTTTGAGACGGATAACAACGGATGGAACATTTTTCTCATCCCGCTGTGTCCTTTTTACAAACGTTTTGCATCCGTTGGGCAGTGAGGAAATAAACCGCATACTAGCACTTAGAAAAGTAGCAAAAACCTTGGAGAAGATATTCAGGTACTAGGATATGTTTGTACTTTCTAAGATCAGTATTATGCAAGTTATAGTTTTTCTTTTGATACTCTATTCAAGTAATTGTAAACACAGAAGTGACTGTTTACAATTTTGATTTTAGTGTTACAGAAGATTCCTGGGAAGACCATGATATAAAATAAGTGATTAAAACAGAACAAATAATTCCAGAGTTGTCTGGAGGGAGGGAAATGTAGAAGAAAGAGAAATAGACAATGAAAAGGTTGGTAAAATGAATAAGCTGAATTACACAGTGCTTTACTGGAAAACCTTAAGAACCAGTTGGGGGTCTGATCATTCTGAAGAAAATCTATTTATACTGTTTCTAAAAATTGACAGGACTTGATGGCACACAATCATCAAGCATCTTAAATCATTATAAGTCATGAGTTTAGAGCTGCACCTGGCTATTATTTGTGTTGTAAATAATTTCTTCTTATTGCCAGTTGCAGCGACACAGCTTGGCTCTGGTTTGTGCCCCAATGAACTCTCTGTGCAATAAAAACACACGTGACCAAGTGTCCTAAACTGTTTTTGTTCTCAGAACTGTGCTGCTCGCTCTCTCACTTTGAGGAACTCCTTGAGGTGTGTGTACATGTTAGACCCTTGCTTTTGGGCTAACAGTGAGGTGTGGGGATTTGGGGAAAGGTTGGTTCAATAAAAAGGGGATTACATCCTTCACATCACCACTATTGCTTACATGCTCTGCCAGGGTCATAACATGATATTATCCAAAGATACAACAGCCAAGAAAAAACTACAGTGTACTACATTGTTATAAGATTTGTTATTATACTTTACATAAATATGAACTAAGGGCACTCTTTTTGTAACCACTACTCCATATTTCCACCATTTAAAAAAAAATTGTGACTTGCATACATTACTCCAAAATCAAAATAAGGAATATATCTAACCAGAGTGTACAAATGTTAAATATGTTGTCTTATAACTTGTCCACCACTATCAGATTCACTGATAAAGGTAATGGTAGACAGGTAATCCTTGACTTAATCCTTGACAGAATTAACATTTTTAATGTTGGTGAGTGAGTTTTGCATCATTTTACTACCTTTCTTGCTGCAGTTGTTAAGTGAATCTTGCTCCCCCACTTATTTTGCTTGTCAGAAAATTGCAAAAGCTGATCACATGATCACGGGACACTGCAATCATCATAACACATGCCAGCTGCTAAGCATCCCGATTCTGATCATGTGACTACAGGGAAGCTGCAATGGCTGTAAATGTGAAAAATTGTCATAAGTCACATTTTGGACTCCATTGGAACTTCAAACACTCACTAAACCAATGGTTGTAAATCAAGGACTACCTATACTCAGTTATTATAACATTTCTAAACATGGGCTCCTTGAATAACCAAAACAAAAAGAAAAGTCTATTACAGAGTAAATAACAGCAATATAGAAAAGAAACGCAATCTTTTGATGTATTTAACCCAATGAGTAGCAATCTTTTGTTCAAAATACACAGTTCATATTTACATTATTTATGTGCAAACATTTGATAGAAAATAATACAGAAACTAAAAAATAATGTAACAGTATAAACCTACATCTTACCCACATTAGTACAACCTAAAACGACTGATCAGCACTTTTATCTAGCAGATGAACAGTGACGTATGCTTCTATAATATTTTGTTTCATTCTCTAAATTAAATTTGGTCAATCCCATCTAGAGGCCAAGCTGAAAACAGCTGTTTTATCACTGAATTAAATGAATATAGCAAACTGACCGCTAGATGGTGCTAAGGAAATATAAACTTTTTTGGATTGCTTAATATATGTGCTATAATATATATTTATAGATTAATGACAAATATAAATTCACAAAGAAACCCACCCATAACCCAAACACAAAATTAGACCGTTAAAGAATGAAAGGCCACCTTTTATCTGCAATCTATGAATTGTGTCAGAACACAGAAGAAATTTGACATTTTTCTCTAGGATGAATTGAGACCACAGACAGAACCTATTTTTGCATCTGATAAAAAGGAGGATAAGTATTTGCTTTCCTGCTTAAGTACACTAAAAGTCATTATAAAAGAATGTTCAATGTGTGAGTTTCATTGTTGATCTTTTCTCTTTACTTTAAAACAATGCTTTTTAAACCCTCCAAGTTGCTATAGTAACAAATGCACAGTATCAGTCAACACATACCTTTGGCTGTGTAAATAGAATTGCTGGGCTTGGGTGGATGGTGGAGTCCAGGGCTGACAACACATAGTCTACAACATCATTTGCAAAAATAAGAGTTTCCTTTGGATTATTGCTATGCATGCAAACATATTAAAATATGGCAGAGCAAAAGTGAATCCAAGTAAAGTAAATAGTTCGCAACTCCATTTTACATGAAAAATAGCCATCATGCTAAGGCCCTGCAAAGATATATATTGAAATAAAAAAATAGAGTCCTATGGATCTTTAAGAAAAAATTTATATTAACCTTTGCTAAACTACCATGATAGTTTAAAATGTGTCCATATAATTAAAAAAAAACTAAATAAAAAATAAACACTTTAGAATAAAAAAGCTTAATGCTTCTTTAAAAGACCCAAAATATGTTATTAATGTGCTTTTCAAAAGATCCAGTAATATATCACACATCTCACATGTGAATCAATCTATCTATCTATCTATCTATCTATCTATCTATCTATCTATCTATCTATCTATCTATCTATCTATCTCTAATGCTCTATCACATCTATATGCTATTCCTCCCCACTACTCTAAAACAACATAATCGAGTGAGCGTATTTATTCACCAAATCCATAACAACAACAATCCGAAACCAATAAAAACACAAAATAATCCATTCGACATTTAACATCAATGGGCAAATGTACATAATAATCAATAAACATAACAAATACTGCAACCCTAGTAATTGACAATTCCCAGATAATTTCATGATATACCCAATAGAACATAATACAGGCCCAGATAAAAAAAATCTTCTGAAAACATCGTTGGAGAGAAGCTGTTGTGTGCTTACCCTTGAAAAGCATTCACACAAACTAAGATATAAAAAAAGGACAAGGCAAGGCTGTCCAAGTAGTCTCTGCTGTTTGGGTTAACATTGGAAGTGTTCAACGCAGCAATATCAAAAAGAAATAGAGAATAAAAAGAATTAAAATAAAAAGATATAATGCAACTTGCAGGAGACGGTATTTATAGTAAAACCCAATGGAACAACACTCCAAATTAATAGAAAAAAAATATGTAAGGATTGAAAAAAGAGCAGTTGGAATAATATAAAGGACAAAACAAAGAAAACAAAGGAATATGTAATAAGACAAAGAAAGAGTTTAAAAACTTTAAAAATATCAGTCACAAAACAAGTTAAATACTTATGGGATTTATATACAGCCAAGAGCAGTACCCTGAAGAAGATAACGGTAAAACCAAACAGCAGGTCGACAGATTTGACAAAAATGGAAATGACTGCGTAAACTATCAGGATGGAAAACCACAATAAAGAATGCTATGCCTAGAAGTTATATATTCCAGACAGGAACTAGCAAACGGTGCAAGAACAAATTAAAAGGATGAATTAGTTTTCTGATTTGCAAAAACAACAGTTATAAAAGACCCAAGGCAGAAATATTTATGAAATTGACTGACTTTGGAAAAATTTTGATAGTAACTGTATGAAAAGAAGTTAAAGAACTTTATTGGACACTAGTAAAATGAGGAGTACAAGTGAAGAATACAATGAGCTGGGGAAAAATGATATTGAGATTGGAAAAATGGCAGAAAGTTTGGTCCAAAAATCTGAAAATGACAATTTCAACTGGGCATAAAAGAAAAATTGATAAGGTGTTACAGAGGGCCACACCCCCGAGAGACGTTTGCGAGAATGCTAAGAATAAATTGGATAAATGCTGAAATGTCATAAGATCCCTGTTCATATACCGATGGTGACATTCAGACCAAAGAAATATGCACGAAAAGCCCACACTAGTGGAACAAAATATAAAAACACCCCAAATAAAAATAAAAATAGACTTAAACAGAGATCTAATGAGACATACCGGACATATACAATAAAGAATCTGAAATATTGATCTTAAATTGTTATACTTAGCAGCCTAGAATGGTATTGCGAAGAACGTGAAAAATGACAAACCACAAGCCACTGCCAGAAAGTATCAAAATAAATAGGATCTGTCCTGAAAGACAAACTGACATTTGAATGCAGAGAACTAGAAGATAAGCAATTAATATGTGTTTTATTCATGGTTATAAAAAGCATGTAATGATAAACACTCGATAATTTTGTGGATAGAAATCTAATAATCTGATAAGAAACCTAGTCAATGTGATAAATACGTAAAGCACTGGGGAAAATATAATATAAATTAGAATAAGAACTGGAAATCTCATAAAAATTGGAATAAATAGTTTAGTCAGAATGGTAATAACTGTTAAATTAAAAAAGAATTAAGTTTTGAACAAGGAAACTGCTTATAGGAATTGGTGAGTTAAATTCACGTGACAAAGGAGTCTAGCACAATAAGATACTAACCAATGAACACACTTATTAATAAAATTGGACGAATTTATTTTATTTGTATGTTCGCTGGTTAAAAATTAGAAAAAAGCTTATTAAAAAGAAAAAAGAAAAGTTGCATTCCATAGAAAATGTTAGAGCAACGAAGTTAATAATTTTATTGTTATCTATATGTTCGAGTAATTAATAGATAGTGATATATGAGATAAAATATATATATATATATATATATTAACACAACTAACCTGAATTAAGTATGAAAAAGAAAAATATTACATTATGCTATTAAAAGTCCACAATTCACAGGAATCTATCATTTTTACAGAAAATAATTTTACAAAAAAAGTATAAATAGCCCATCACAGTTGTGCCCCACTCCGACACAAATAAACATTTGTTACTTTGTTTCATTATTGAGTGAAAAACAATGTTGCAATATTGTGAAGACATAACCTAAGGAGAGTGGATCAGCCACTAACACTCCTGTTTACACTACAGTTGTATAATGATTGAACATGTTTACTTGGAACAACGTACAATCTTTTAATACTGTATATTATTAAACAACAGGTTCTTGTGAAGGACGGGAAAAAAGTTGATCTCGATTTATACTTTCTGGACTTCTACTGGTGGCTATTTATCTACGTGCCTGTCTCTAAATGTGCTATGGCTATTTCTAAGAATTTTTATCTGTGGATATCATGAATTTTCAATTATTTTATCTTCCCCCTCATCTTTACAGTCAGTTGAACTGTTTAACAGTAAAGAAACAGGTTTATTTAGAGCGCTTAGTTGGCTCCTTGTACAGCTATGGATGGAGGAAACTTAAAAAGGGACATCTCTTAGAGCTACCGATTAATCATCTTAAGG
>BHFT01004717.1:0-82821 GCA_004320025.1 Laticauda laticaudata
TGTTATCCGCTCCGGTTATGCAAATTTTTGCCCCTTTTGAGAGCGGATAACAACGGATGGAACATTATGCTCGTCCGCTGTGTCCTTTTTGCATCCGTTGGGCAGTGTGACATGGGCTTAATCTTTAGATGATCCAATTATGGTCAATAATAGTTGATTTAAATCCCGTGTACTTTGAGCAGGGAGACCCATGAAAATGGAACTCACTAATGTCTATCTAGACGATTTCAAGCAGAATAGATTTGGAAGGGACCTTGGAGGTCTTCTAGTCCAGCCCCCTGCTCAAGCAGGAGACCCTAAACCATTTCAGATAAGTGACCATCCAATGTCTTCTTAAAAGCTTCCAGTGATGAATCACCCACAACTTCTGAAAGCAATTTCTGTTCTTCTGGTTAATCGATCTCAGTGTTAGGAAGTTCTTTCTTAGTTCCAGGTTGCTTCTCTCCTTGATGAGTTTCCATCCATTGTTTCTCATCTTGCCTTCTGATGCTTTGAAAAATAAATTGACCCCCTCCTCTTTGGGGCAGCCCCTGAAATACTTGAAGACAGCTATCATGTTTCCCCCAATCCTTCTTTTCTCTAGACTAGCCAAACCCAATTCCTGCAACCGTTCTTTCTATATTTTAGTCTCCAGGGCCTTTAATCATCTTAGCTGTTCTTCTCTGCATTTTTTCAAAAGTCTCAACATCTTTTTTATAATGTGGTGACCAAAACTAGATGCAGGATTCCAGTTGTGGCTTTACTAAGGCTTTACAAAGCCTTCCCATGGTTTTGATTCCATTCTAAAGGCTAAAATTACAATGATAAAATTTTGCCAGCCTGATTGCTCTATGCCTCTTTTTCATTCCAGATGTGAATTAGTTTCTCAGAAGTGATTTCACAGCCCTTCATCTTATTTTGGATTTAAGACATGGTTGGTAACAGATCTCACCTATCTCTGTCAAAGGCATTCACTTTACTCTCTCCATTGAATGACTTTGGCTCAATCTATCTCAACATCTTGTCCTTACCTTCTCTATATTGCAAAACTCCTCGGAACAACTAGCTCAAAGGAAAACCACTAATGCCACACAGTCAATCATGTTATTGCTGGATTTTTGCAACCCGGGTGTGATTTGCCAGTTGTTGTCTTGATAAAATTAAGGGGAGAAGTGCTTTAATTCTCAGACATAAGATGTGCTATTCATGCAAGTCACTAATATCATTCTGTGTATCATCGTAGGGACCAAAGTAAACTTTGCAGGAGGAAGACATGGCCTTCAAAAATGAAAAGCATTTTTTCCATTCCAGAGGTAGCAAAAATTCATCACTCTACCCATTTCTCCAAAGTAGAGAACTTGATGGTGATATTATCCATTCCATCATGTCCAACTCTTGGCCAGTTTTCTCCACATCTTCCAATCTTGCACTACATCTTTGAGTTTTTCAAGGCTCTGGCTGGTGTCAGCCACTGTCTCCTTTGGTCACTTGGTTTCCTCATAGAGTTCCTACTAATCATTGAAGAACGTAACTGCTTTATCCATGCTGCAGTAAACGTCCTTTAAGTTGCTACTGCAGGGGAAAGTGGCTGAACAGCACAAGCTGAGCCATTCCTCGCAGTTCCTGCTGCCAAGAGCAGATTTGGAAGAAGAGAAATCTTTTCTGCAGGTTGGATAAGCTAGGATAGGTGGTTTGACTTGGCTCATGGGTTGGAGGAGGTTTCTGATCTATGGTCCAGTTCAGAGATTCCTAAACTTTTTGCCATTCTTTCGTGCGGTGATCTCTGAACTTGGCAACTTTCAGACTTGTGGACTTGAATTTGTTGAAGTCTTAAAGTTGTCAGAAAGACAACTTTGGAGAGACCCCTGCTTTAGAGTAATCTTAATGAACATACCTCCTCTAAAACCCAAACAGCAAAATGACACAAATGAACAATGCAACCAAAACAATGAACATTTGGCAAATGTGGGTTCATTTTCACAATGTAGATGTCCAAAGGTTTTTCACATTTCTGGAGTCTGTTCAGGGGGGAACCCTGATCTCAATGGAGATTCTCAACTGCCTTCCATGCAGAGGTGGTATTCAGCTGGTTCTGACCAGTTCTGGAGAACCAGTAGTGGAAATTTTCAGTAGTTCAAGAACCAGCCAATCCCACCTCTGACTGGCCCTGCCCCCATCTCTTCTCTGCCTCCTGAGTCCCAGCTGGTTGGCTGGGTCTTCCTTGGCTGCCCTGCACAGGAGAATGGAGCTGGAAAACAGGTTAGTGGGGTGAGAAGGGATTGAGCATTTTGAACTTCCCCTTTACTCTCAAGTTGGCCCTTGTTCCTTAACTGTTCCCTTCTCCTGGCAGCTCTGCAAATGCACACACTGGGAACAGGCTCCAGCTTTTCTTCTGCCCCATTGATCTCCAGCTGATTGGCTGGGTCTTCTTTGGTTGCCCTGCACAGGAGAATGGAGCTGGAAAGCAGGTTAGTGAGGTGGGGAGGGAANTGATTGGCTGGGTCTTCTTTGGTTGCCCTGCACAGGAGAATGGAGCTGGAAAGCAGGTTAGTGAGGTGGGGAGGGAAGGGGGATTTTGCAGTAACCTTTCCCTGTCATGCCCACCAAGCCACGCAGACCAAGCCATGCACACAGAACTGGTAGTAAATTTTTTTGAATCCCATCACTACTTCTGTAGCCCTTCAAGAAGTATTAACAGCTCTGATTATGTTGAGAATGAGAAAGGTCGATGCTTTTATTGATATTTCAATGTATTGGGGAAGAAAGAGTGAAAATTATTTCCTTTTAGTCCATCATCACTGAGCCCCATGCTTCCCCCCCAATACACATGTGTCTTTATAGGAGTCTCACAATAGGTTTATTACATATAGAAAAATGAACACTTTATTATATTGAATTTCTATTCCATCTTTCTGCTGTTTAAGGATTCAACGTTGTCAGCTGCTGTAAATTAAACAAAAGGCAAAATAGAGCAATAATTCAGCCTATCAAAGGCAAAAATCATTAAAGTCTATCATTTAAGCTAGGGTATTATTGATAATGAAGAGATCCACTCAGGAGGAGTCTCTTCAGGCCTGTTGTAATTGAGCCTAGTGAGTTGTTTTTACAGTTACAAAAACTTGTCCATATTTCATAAATGAACCCAGAAAAGAAGAAAAAGAAAAGCTGAACCATTTATTATTTTGTAGGGGGGTAAAAAAGAAAAAAGAAACCTTTGCCAGAGACAGTTGATACCATCTCTCAGCTTTAGGTTTCCTGCCCCTCCTGGAAACAATATATTTTGCTTTATTTAACCCTCTTCCCTCAGCACATTTTGTCTCCTTCATCCCCTACTCCAAGGATCTCCAAACTTTGCAACTTTAATAGCAATAGTGCTTTGACTTATATACTGCTTCCCAGTGTTTTTACAGCCCTTTCTAAGTGGTTTGCAGAGAGTCAGCCTCTTGCCCCCAACAATCTGGTTCCTTATTTTACCAGAAGGATGGAAGGCTAAGTCAACTTTGAGGTGGTCAGGACTGAACTGCTGGCAGTGAGCTGAATCATCCTGCAATACTGCATCCTAACCAGTGCGCCACCACGCCAGCTCCTGGCTAGCCACCACAGGTCCTTGTCTGGCTGAGGAATTCTGGAAGCTGAAGTCCACAAGTTTGAAGACTCACTTCAAAGAACAGCACTTTCCTTCTTGGGACTGGGTGGAAAGTGAATTGATGGACAGCATATGAACCCCTTGTTGTGTTTTGTGTATTTTGCTTTTTCAGGACATGTTTTCTTCTTCGGGGGGGGGGGGGGAATGGGATGGATACCTGTTAATTTTGGAAGCCATTGTTTTTTACCTCAAGGGGGTGGGGACAGTGATGGGATTCAAAAAATTTTATGACCGGTTCTGTGGGCATGGCTTGGTAGGCATGGCAGAGGAAGGATACTGCAAAATCCCCCTTCCCTCCCCACCCCACTAATCTGCTTTCCAGCTCTGTTCTCCTGTGCAGGGTAACCAAAGAAGACCCAGCCGATCAGCTGGGACTCAATGGGAGGCAGAGAAGAGATGGGGGCGGAGCCAGTCAGACTCTTATCAGCTGCCTTCAGAGTCAAAGATCAGTGGAGTAGAAGAAATACTGGAGCCTGTTCCAGTGTGCACATGTGCAGAGCTGCCAGGAGAAGGGAACAGTTAAGGAACAAGGGTAGACTCGGGAGGAAAGGGGAAGGATACTGCAAAATCCCCATTCCCTCCCCACCCCACTAACCTGTTTTCCAGCTTCGTTCTCCTGTGCAGAGCAACCAAAGAAGACCCAGCCAATCAGCTGGGACTCAGGAGGCGGAGAATAAATGGGGTTGGTGGGGCCAGTCAGAGGCCGGTTCACAGAACTACACAAAATTTCTGCTACCGGTTCTGCAGAACCAGTCCAAACCAGGTGAATACCACCTCTCAGTAGGGAAGGTGTGGCCAGGGTGGGAGTGGCCAGCTCAATGTCATTCATTGAGGCTCTATTTTTGGCCATGTCAGCCCTCCTGGCCTCCATTTTTGGCCACAGTGGCCTCCTGCAGCGCTCTGCCAGCAAAAACAGAGTTTGGGGAGGCCGTGTGTGGGCTTACAGGCCAGATCTAAGCACCCCATGGGCCAATTCAGCATCTGGGCCTTGAGTTTGACAGCCCTGATTTAGAGTATTAGTGCAGTCCATGTGTTGTCCAGCCTACAAAAAAAAGCCTTACGTGAAAATCTTTGCACGATGGAGATTTGCAAAATCTCATTCAACTGAACATGAAGAGTATGTGAGAAACAGCCACTGGGAGACATTAACATGTTTTATTAGATCCTTTATAAATGCATTTGAACTGCTGAGTGTTAATTCTGTTTTTCATTTCCTCTTTTTCATCAAGTGGACATCCAGAAGATGTCTCCATTTCTGAGGCAGAAAGCAAATGTGGAAAGTTTTTTTTTTTCTGCAGATACCTTTTAAACAAATTTTCTCTCTTGCCTGAGGAGAATTATATGTTGGCTTTTGATCTCTATTAATTTTTTTTAATTTAATAGTTCTCTGCATGCATTAATAAATACTATTACTTATACTTTGTACTCCTGCATTTCTGTTTTTCTTCCCCGAAGCTTTCTCAGCTACTGCAAGCAGGTACCCAGTTGGGGAGAAGATTAGCAAAAGGAGAAGGAATAAAAATAGAGTCAACACCATGAGTTCATTTCCTCATCAAAAATAAACAGAGTTCTTAGTAAGTCTCTATCTTTTTATAATTGACTGCTCTGGAGGAAAAAAAAAAGGGTAATTATAAATGAAATTGCTATCTAAAAGGCTAGTTGTGCAAAATAACATTGTTTTCATGTCATTTACTCTGAAAAAACTATTCAAAAAGCAATTCCCGTAGAACGTGTGATTTCCAATTCAATCATGCAGTTGCAATGGTCATGTGAAGTTTAAACAAGCAAAGAGAGAAATGGTGTGGTAATGATAATTGTGGATATATAAGATACCGGTAACATGCATATCAGCATTGGTGGGACTAGATTGATTCTTTCCAGAATAAAGGTTTTCATCTTAGCCCTTTTGAATCTGCTCCTGATGTTGAGACTTTGGGGGGAAAAAAAGTGCAAAGAAGAGCAACTAAAGTGATTAAAAGCCTGGAGACTAGAACATATGAAGGACAGTTGTAGGAACTGGGGATGGCCAGTCTAGAGAAAAGAAAAACTAAGAGGGACTGATAGCGGTCTTCCAGTATTTGAGGGGCTGTCACAAAGAAGAGGGCGTCAATTTATTCTTCAAAGCCCCTGAAGGTAGGACAAGAAGTAATGGATGGAAACTCACCAAGGAGAGAAGCAACCTGGAATTAAGAAGAAACTTCCTCACACTGAGAACAATCAACCAGTGGAACAGAAGTTGCTTTCAGAAGTTGTGGGTGCTCCATCACTGGAGGTTTTTAGAAGAGACTGGACAGCCATTTGCCTGAAATGATTATAGGATCTCCTGCTTGACAAAGGGGCTGGACAAGAAAACCTCAAGGTCCCTTCCAAATCTATTCTATTCTGATTCTGATTCTATTCTATTTGATTCTTTATTCCAATATTATATTCTGTTCCGTTCCATTCTATTCTATTCTTTATTCCAATATTCTGTTCTATTCCATTCCATCCCATCCCATCCCATCCCATACCATACCATACCATCCTATTCCATTCTTTATCCCAATATTCTAGTCTATTCTATTCCATCCCATCCCATCCCATCCCATCCTATTCCATTCTTTATTCCAATATTCTATTCTATTCTATTCTATTCTATTCTATTCTTTAATCCAATATTCTATTCTAATTTTGTACCAACTGTAAGGGTAACAAAATAATTTGCATAATGTATCCAACAGAAAGAGAAGACAAGATTCTGTTTTTATGCATTACACCATGCTATATGACACGCATCCACAGGCAATGCAAAAACTGCTCTTCCCTTTCCAGATTCAGTCCTTAATGCTCAATTCAATGATATCACGGCAGCCTCATGCTTTTTTAAAAAAAAAAAACAGCTACAAAACCAAACCTCAGGTGGGTGATAAAGGAGTTAACCCACATATTTACCCCCAAACCTGACAGATCTGTGTGGGATTATTCTCCATCACACCCAGAGTCTTGCTCCTATGTTATTGATTATGTGCAGTGAGTTTAATATTAAAATCAATGATGGCTGAGGACCACTTCATATGAACCAAAACTGGTGCAGGCTGCGTACAGTTTCACACATGCTAGCATTACCTACGCAGTGAAGTAGTTACCCACCTTGTCATTATGCAGGTCCCAGCCTATGGTGAGAAAACATATATATGCCCCCCCCGCTTCCATGCAGTTAGTCCTCGAGTTACAAGCACAATTGTGCCCCAAATTTCTGCTGCGAAGTGAGACATTTATTTTGCTCCATTTCACAACCTTTGATGTTATTAAGTGAACCACTGCAGTTGTTAAGTTAGCTACCTTGTGTCAATTCATAAAATATTTCTATAGTTTTTTTAGAGTTGCCAACAGAAAGGGGGGGGAGGGGTTTGAAAGAGCAGTGCAGCAGCTTAGAAACTGAAAGTGCATTCCATAAATGTTTTCCGAGATAGTAACTAGGTGACTGAAGCTTCTGCCTGCGCAAAATTCTAACTGGAGAGCCTGATTGATGACTCTGGGCTATGGATGTGTCCCATTGGAGAATATGAATTATGATACATCCAGGGGGTGGAGAGAAAACCAGAGTCAAGGGTGACAATGAATTATCTGTCTCAGAGTTGGTTACACCCAGGTAGTGCTGGCATATTAACTCCCAATCAATCCTTTTGAAGTTTTGGTTGTTTGGCTCCAGACTCATGATTTAAATGGGGGTAACTGCTAGAATCCTGACACCTTGACTTTATTGATTGATTGAATTTCTATTGCCACCTATTCGCCCATGGCAACAGAAGGCGGCTTACAGAATATAAATGTAAGGATCTGCCTCTCCTCCTAACTCAGGAAAGTGAAAACTCTTGAAACTGAGTATTTCAAAAGGAACCTTTTCTTGAGCAGAAGTGAAAGCAGGGCCACCAGAGCAGAATCTGAATTCCCTCAGGCAACACAGTTAGACTTAAAGCAGTAAAATTCCTTCCCTCCAGTCAGATGTGGATTCAGCCAATCCACAGGTGTGAAGGTGTTATTGTAATGGCTGTCCGTCCTGAAGACCAAATAAGCAGGCATTCCCTGAATCAATTGCCAAGCATCTGAATTTTGATCCTGTGACCCAGTAGTCATAAGTGGAAAAAATGGCCACAAGTCACACTTTTCGGTGCTGTTGAACAACTTTGAATGGTCCCTAAATGAAATGTTTTGAGTGATGAGCTGTGTGAAAAAAGGAATGGTACAGTACAATTAAGGACCGCATAAATGGAAAGCATGCCATTCATGAATGTTTCTCACAAGCGCGCTTATCATGGAGCAGGTAAGTTGGGTCCTTTCCCTGCTTAAACATTGGCTGCAAGGAGTATCAATCCTTCTATAAACTGCCATTCAGTCAGGGCTGAAGAAGCTTCTTGGATGAGAAGCGAAACATCTTCAAAGAAACAAAAATACCAGAAAGTCCAGTTGCACAAAAAAGCACCTTTGGGACACCATGCATTGGGTGACTAAGAATCTCCATAGACTGTCTGATCTACGCTTCCTCAACAGCATGCAGCCAACTCCGAGTCCTATAAACCCCTTTTATTTAGTTTATGGTGAATTCCGCTCCAGCAAAGTCCCAGCCAACAGTCTTTCAAACTATTTCACTCTCACAGACCTTTATCAGGCTTAGAGAGTTGCCAGGCCGATATCTTTCAGATGCCACACTATAACAGACAATACTTGACAAGAATGCAGGAACAGATCTTCACCCAAATGAACTAATTGTCTCCTGCAAAACCCAATTCCCCTTGCGCTCCTCTTTTATTCCCTAGGGGAGGAGCCATTCACCATCCACCTGAGCCTTTACTCCCGAGTCGACCCTTGTTCCTTAGCTGTTCCCTTCTCCTGGCAGCTCTGTGAATGCGCACACTGGAAACAGGCTCCAGCTGTTCTTCTTCTCCACTGATCTCCAACTCCAAAGGCAGCTGATAACTGTCAGACAGCCCTGGCTCCATCTCTGCCACTGACGCAGAGCCCTCATCAGAGCCTTTCCCCAGACTCCATGCCTGGCCCATGTTCCCCCCCCCACCTCCTCACTCTCTGAAGGGCCACAATAACTCTCAAAAAAGCAGGCGATAAGAAAACTAGTATCTCTGTAAGGTGCATTGATTAGAGTGGGCCGGTTTGTTACTACGTGAATTAGTTGTACTAATAACATGGCATTAAGGCATGAGATTCTTTTCATATTATCTCTGTCAAATGCTTGCCTGCGAAAATGCTTTCAAAGCATATGGAAAAAAGTATCCGACTTTTATGACTTGAAGCGTTGAGGGCTCTCGACTCATCAGAGGAACAGGATTTGCTGTGATTATCCAGTAAGTACGCACACCGGTGTCGACTTAGAGTCACCACTCTAAAATGCTGGATCCAATGTTTATTCAGCAGCACAAACTTCTAGATCATGGCATTTCCAGGCACCTTTAAAGAAAGACGCACATTCCTTTGAATTCCCAGGAAATATTTGATGTATATAGGCACAAGACGAGCTCACTTATCTCTCTCTCGAATTCACCACAATTTCTGATTCTTAAGCCATAGTGCCTATTAATAATCAGAAGTTGGTCAGCTGCCAGATGATTTATTAACAAAGGCTGATACCAATTCAGGCCGGCATGGCTTTCCTTTTCACACTAAAGTATTGTGGCATCAAAGAACTCTACCTTGGAAAATCAACAACTGGACAAAATCCTATTTATCATCCAGGCACAACTGAACCCTCTAGTGGAATCCACAGGACATTGCAACGGTCTATTTATAGCAGCCAAAAACAAAAAAATAAAATGCAAATCTACTGCATGTTCCATAATGCAAGCTTGGGGAGTTCTTATTAAAGAGAAAACTGTAATAAAGGTGATCATTTGATATCTTTTTTCAAAAAAAAGCAGGTTGCTTTAAAAAACTCAGATGATACATACGAAAGAAGGGCGACCACTAATCAAGGAATTTCAATTTTACTTCTCCAAATCTTTATCCCTTTTAGTCTGTAGAGATTCTCAGTCATCCAAGTCATGGTTGTTCCAAAGGAGTTTTTTTTTTTCCCAGGAAGCAACTGGACTTTCTTTTGAAGATGTTTAGCTTCTCATCCAAGAAGCTTCATCGGCTCTGATAGGATTCCTTTTATTCCTTTTAGTTTTCCCAATAATCCACTGCTATTTATTTTCATCTATTTGCCCTGGGTGCCAGGCTTCGCTATTTACTGAAAATAAGGCATCCTTCTTTTGTTGGTTTACCTCAAAGTTGATTCATTTTTACTTTTTATTTGTTTTTCCCAAGAAAGGGCTGTAATAGTCCTTGCGCAAACCTGACTGTTAAGTAGTGCTTCTTCAAAAGATGGAATGTGCAAAAAGAAGGAGAAGGGTAGAAATGGCACCTGGCTACAGACCACAAGGAAGGAATGGGAGTACATGAGCTTGGGCCTATTAAATTAATAAAGACCTGGAGACTGAAAGATATGAAGAACCACTGCAGGAATTGGGTCTGGCTAGTCTGGAGAAAAGAAGAACCAGGAGTGACATGATAGCAGTATTCCATTATTTGAAAGGCTGCCACAGAGAAGAGGGAGTCAGATTGTTTTTCCAAAGCACCAGAAGACAAGCCAAGAAAAAATGGATGGAACTAATGTAGGAGAGCAGCAACCTAGAACTAAGGAGAAACTTCCTAACAATGAGAATAATAAGCAATAAACAAGTGGGAAAGATTGCCTTCAGAAGTTTTAGGGGCTTCATCGCTGGAGGTTTTTCAGAAGAGACTGGACAGCCACTTGTCTGAAATAGTATAAAAGAGTCTCCTGCCAGAGCAGGGGGCTGGACTAGAAGACCTCCAAGGTCCCTTCCAGATCCTATCCTATACTATCCTATTCCCCTATTCTATTCTATTCTATTCTATTCTATTCTATTCTATTCTATTCTATTCTATTCTATTCTGTTCTTTATTCTGATATTCTATTCTATTCTATTCTATTCTTCTGTTCTGTTCTGTTCTGTTCTGTTCTGTTCTGTTCTGCTCTGGTCTGCTCTGCTCTACTCTTCTCTATTCTACTCTACACTACACCACTCTACTCTGCTCTTTCCATTTCTATCAATTCTATTCTGTTCTGTTCTACTATACTCTACTCTACTCTATTCCTATCCTAATTTCTACCCCATTCTTATTCCATTCTATTCTATCTTACACTTCATTGTTCAAACTGACCAAGATATTACCAAATTCATGTTTCTTTTTCAATCATTTGGGGAACTCAGTGAAGGAAGATAACTCCAAAGTCAGTTTGACTTCAACAGTAAATGTAAAGCAGAATTGACACCCCGAGAATTTGAATTCGAAGTCTCAAACTCTTAGGAGACTAAGAAAACAGTTTTAGCACATTCCCGCACCCGCGAAGCTTGATATTTGTTTCTAAAGGTCAAAATAAGTTAGAGAAAGTGATGAGAGATTCATGCAGTTTCTTTATGAAGCAATCTAAATTTTAGGTCACTATTCTAAAAACAACCCAAAACACCTATGATTGGATTTTTGACATGACATGAAAGAAAGAAATATTAGACAGTTTGAACTTTACATCATTTTTTTTAACAGGCATGATAAAAATGAATCCAGTCGTAGTGCAGCTGACTTTCTTAGAAATTCTAAGTAGCTTTCTGGAAAGTCCCAGAGTATCTTAAAGAGTTTCTTATTTACCAGGAAAAAATGTTAATTGTCCTCATTGTTAGGAAGTTTCTGCCTAGTTCTAAGTTACTTCTCTCCTTAATTATTTTCCATCTGTTGCTTCTTGTCCTGCCTTCTGGTGCTATGGAGAATAAATTGACCCGCTCTTCTTTGGGGCAGTCCCTCAAATACTGGAAGACTGCTCTCCTGTCCCCCCTAGTCCTTCTTTTCTCTAGACTGGCCATACCCAAATCCTGCAACTGTTCTTCACATGTTTTAGTCTCCAGGTCCCTAATCATACTGGTTGCTCTCCTCTGCACTTTTTTCAAAGCCTCAACATCTTTTTTGTAATGTGTTGGGACTTCAGTTCCCAGAATTCTCTTACAATTATGGATGCTCAAACATTTAGTTTAGTTTATTGTCATTGCACCTCGTACGAAATTAAATACCATCTTCAGTGCACATCATGACTATGAAAATAAACACAAACACACATCCCTCACACTCCACACATTGAATTGAAAACCCCTGACACTGCATCAATGCTGCACTATACAGTAGAATTCAATAGAGTTGCTGCCCTGGGATAGAAGCTGTTTTTCAGCCGATTTATCCTTGTTTTTATTACCCTGTACCGTCTGCCAGATGGTAATAGTTCAAAAAAAGGGTTCCCAGGCTGAGATGGATCTTTGAGAATGTTTTGAACTTTCTTAAGGCAGTGGGAGCTATGAAGCTCTTCCAAAGAGGGGNGATGGATCTTTGAGAATGTTTTGAACTTTCTTAAGGCAGTGGGAGCTATGAAGCTCTTCCAAAGAGGGGAGAGGGCAACTAGTGATCTTCTGGGCAATGACATTAACCCTCTGGAGTGCTTTCCTATCTGCCACTGTGCAATTGGCAAACCCTACACAGGGGCAGTAAGTTAAGATACTCTTTATGGTGCAGCAGTAGAAGGTCACTAGCAATTTCTGGAGGGCTTTGGTTTGGGAAAGCCTGGGTTAGAATATTTCATGCACCTGTTTTACTATTTTTGAAGTGGCTTTCATGTAAAATGTGGTGGAAACAAAATCATTTATCATGCTTCAAGGGGAAATGAGACAAAGATGAGATAAATGATAATATTCTCCAAGCAGAAACTGCTGAAGGTGAATTCTGGAGCAGATTGAAGCCATAGTAGGATTGAAAGTCCTCTGATGTGAAAACATTTCTGCTCGCCAAACTCTCAAAAACGTTTGAGGTTACTGCATGATTGTCTTCAATTCTTCTAGCTCTGGAACACAGACAACAGCCAGGGAAGGTATTTTGGGGGGGAGGAGATTGGGGGTGGCATTATTTGAATTACAGTACCATCTGGACAAACAAAATTGTTTTCCCACCATGAAAGAGTGAAATGACTGGTCACCATACAGGAAATCTTTCTTTCCCTGGCAGGCTGTAAAATCTATCTATTTAACAGATATTTAATGGAATAGCAAAGTTGGAAGGGACCTTGGAGGTCTTCTAGGGCAGCCTCCTTAATAATTCATTAATAATCCTAATTAACCTAATTAATAACTAATTAATAATTCTAATGGATGGAAAATATCCAAGGAGAGAAGCAACCTGGAATTAAGGAAAAACTTCCTTAACAGTGAGGACAATCAACCAGTGGAACAGAAGTTGCCTCCAGAAGTTGTGGATGCTCCATCACTGGAAGCTTTCAAAAAGAGACTGGACAGCCACTGGCCTGAAATGGTGTAGGGTCTCCTGCTTGAGCAGGGGGGTGGACTAAAAGACCTCAAGGTCCCTTCCAATTCTATTCTGATTCAATGGATGGAAACTCATCAAGGAGAGAAGCAACCTGGAATTAGGGAGAAACTTCCTAGCAGTGAGGACAATCAACCAGTGGAGCAGAAGTTGCCTTCAGAAGTTGTGGGTGCTCCATTTCTGGAGGTTTTCAAGAAGAGGCCGGATAGATACCTGTCTGAAATGGTATAGGGTCTCCTGCCTGAGTAGGGGGGTTGGACTAGAAGACCTCCAAGATCCTTTCCAACTCTATTCTGATTGAAAACCCTTGCTGAAGCAGGAGATCCTATCCCATTCTGGACAAATGATTGTCCAATCTCTTCTTAAAACATCCAGAGATGGAGCACCTATAAGTCCTGAATGCAAGCCATTCCACTGATTAATTCTTCTCACTCTCAGGAAATTTCTCCTTATTTCTATTGTATTTGCTATCTGAAACCACTTGGTTCTCAGCCTAAGAGTTTGAGATATCCAACACGGACATTGTTCCTTGCCTTTGACCCAAAGATTATTCTCCCTTCAGAAACCAGGGCCTTGCAGAAGCTTAAGGCCCTGTCACACTGCCGACGGATGCAAAACGTTAGTAAAAAGGACACAGCGGACGAGAAAAATGTTCCATCCGTTGTTATCCGCTCTCAAAAGGGGCAAAAATTTGCATAACCAGAGTGTGATAACACCGAAAGGAACAGACGGGGGGAGGACGCAGGTGGAGGGAATCGTGGAATGTGGAACGGAAGCCTAGCGGATGGACAGGCGGATGGGAGTGGTCGGCACATCGCTGGCTCCAAGTGTGCCACTAGCGAACGGACGCGGAAACAGATACAGCGGATGCAGTAGCGGACGCGCGAGCAGATGAAGCGGATCCGCAGGCGATGCCGGAATGATGACTTAGCGTATGCCAGAGCCGTGCGCATCATGACGGAAGACGAGGGGAGATGCATTGCGTCAGCCCCGCAGATATAAGGGGAGGCAGCTCCCAAGCAGGTACCATTGCAGAGGAAAGACCTGCTTCCAGACACATTGAGTGCCTTGCAGCCTGCCTGCAGTGCCTGCCCTGCGCAAGCCTGCCTGCCAGCCGTGCTGCCAGCCGCTGCGCTGCCGAGCTGCCTGCCTAGGCCTTCCTGCCAGCCTTCGCTGCCTAACCTGCCTGCCTGCAGCCTTGCTGCAGCCAAGCAACCCCACAACCATGGGGAAAAGAGAAAGCTCTAGCCAATCTGCTGGCCACGCCCCTGGCAAGCGGGCTCGGGCCATCCTCCCACCCTGGCCCTCCTCTGCTTCCTGCTGGGGCCTCGTGTATTGCCACGCGGCTCGACTCATTCTGGGTGGCTGGGCTTCCTGCGCTGCTTTGCTCTCTAGGAGAAGCTGATGATGATGCTTATGGCGGTGGTGCTTCTGCTCATGCTTACTACTACTGCTGAATCTGTTCTTCTGGCGGTGGTGCTTTCTGCTCGTGCTTACTCTGCTGATATGCTCTGGCGGTGGTTGCTTCTACTCGTGCTTAGCTCTGCTGAGTCGCTGCTTCTGGACGGTGGTGCTTCTGCTGGTGCTGTTTATCTGCTGTAGCTGCTCCGTCGTCCTGCTGTTCGTCCTGCTGGTCGCTGCCTCGTGCTCCTGGTCTTGCCGTCTCCTTGTCCTGCGTACTAGCTCGTGCTCCGTGGTCCTGCTCATGCTTCCTGGTCCTGCTGTGCTCCTGGGTCTGGCTCGTGCTGCCTGGCGCTGCTGGTTGCTTACTCTGCTGCTGCTGGATCCTGGTCCTGCTGGTGCTTGGTGCTGCTGCTGCTGTCTGATGATGATAGATGGATCCTCTGCTGCTGCTGCTGCTGGATGATGATGATGATCGATCCCTGGCTGGTGCTCCTGCTGCTGCAGTGGTGGTGGAGGTAGCAGGCCCCTACAAAGCTGGAGCCCTCTGATGGAGGGCCCCATCTGATCCTGCCAAAGGGAGGACAGAGGCATATGCAAGAAATGGGAGAGGGAGGCAATACTCCATTGAGGAGGGAAACACGAGGATGAGGTGCTGGGAAGTGGCTGAGAGAGAATGACTATCTATGGCGGAAGGCGACACAGGCTCTAGCAGGGACACGCCAAAGGAAGCAGGCTGCTTGGAGAGAGCAAGGTGGAGAGTCTGCTACACTTCGGAGGTGCTCCTTGGCTGGTGGAGCAACAATGCACCCTGGGTACGGGAAGGCTGCCACCCAAGAAATCTGGCCAGCGTGCCACGGTCAAGGCTGACAGAACATGAGAGACCGTACATGTGATTGGCCAGGGTGCAGGATTCTGGAGGGGTGCAGATCCGGCCACTGAGGAGCAGCCCCATCTCTGTGCTTTCTCTCTTGGCAGCCTGCTGAGAGCCAGTCCTCCTTCGGCGCGAGAGTCCAGCTCCTGTCTCCGAGGCAGGTTTTCTGTGGAGCGTAACCCCACGGTGGGAGAACGCCACGGACAGTTGGGTTTTTAACACGTGGCGGAGCTCGTGGAGGGACTCCCTGGCGCAGTGGGAGAAAGGAGAGGCACTTCCAGCACAGTCCTGAATCCCGATCCACCCCCAGCTCCACCTCCACAGAAAGGCAGCAGAGCCAGACCAGAGGGGCAAGCCACCTGTCTTGCTGGAGATCAGGGGAACACCATCCGGAGCAGCATAGGATCTCCTCTCTCAGCTGATCCACACCGACTCCTCATCCTCAACCGCAAGCCCTTCCTCAACCTATGTCAACCAGACCCTCACTGGACATGGTGGAATCCCAGTACCAGATGTGAAGACCGGATCACGAGCTGCTTCAGCAACACCTCCAGATCCAGAGAAACCTGCTGCCCACCAGTCCAGGTCTGCTTCCTCCACCCCAGGCATGTCACTCACATTTCCAAGGCTTTCCACAGGCCCTCCACCTACCAGGCGCTAATGGCTACCAAGGAGGTCAGCAGCAACAGGCAGCGCCCTTCCGCAGTCCAGGCAAGGCCTCATGCGGATGCACTGTTGCCACTGGTTCACTGGATGCATCGAATGCGGACCGCATCGCCACTGATTTGCATGACCAAACACCGATGCAACCACGCACACTGATGCCACCACATGCCAGTCCCTCACCACAGATGCAGACCAAGACATGTCCGCGACTACACCTGCTCCTTCTCCACCCCACACAGCCAGCCCGGCCTCAGTTACATTTGTCGTCAGTATTGGGGTCTGACACCGCTGGCATGTCATGGAGGAAGGGGCTCTCACATCGAAGGGCTGAGCAGCTGTCTGAGAATTTCTCACCTGGAACCGTCACCTGTTGTCCTCGTCGGGGCAGGCGCACCCCAGTGGGGCTATCAAGACCAGCACTCGACCAGCAGCAAGCCAACTCACGATCACCTGGAGCCTTCACCCTGAGACTGGACACACCTCTGAGTGAATCGATAAGAGTGCCAGAGACTGGGGTGAGCTAGCCTGGTAGACTTTTATTTGGACCTTGAGTTGTGGGTCAGTTTTTACTTTTAACAGCTTGTTATTCATAAAGATTATCTTGCTTCAATACTTGCCTCATTTATTTTTTTATAAATAGAAGTTTGGTGAAACTTTTTAGAAATGGTTTAAGCCTTTTGCATTGCTCTTGTGGATGGTTAAGGATATGCAATGGGGGTGGCGAGGATCACTTTGGTGATGGGTAGGGAATACCTCGTTGGGATGGGTTTAGGATATCTGTGGGATGGGTTAAGATAGCTGTGGGATGGGTTAAGATAGCTGTGGGATGCGCAGGCGATAGCTTGTGGGAAGGGTTAGGATAATATGTGGGATGAGTTAAGATAGCTGTGGGATGGACAGGGATAAGACCTTTGGTATGGGTTAAGATAGCTGTGGGATGGTTGCTAAGATAGCTGTGGAGATGGTGTTGAGATAGCTGTGGGATGGGTTGAGATACGCTGTGGGGATAGATAAATCTCCAGAAGCAAGCATAGGGAACTGTATGGTCCCTCTTCCCGGTGCCACACTATGGACTTCCTGATTCATCAATACTAATGTATCATTGATCCACACATGTCACATAAACACATCTTCTAGTTAATGCCCTGGTTCATTGTATGGGCCACTCACATAAATTGGCCAATCGTCGATCCGGTGATGAGACAGGCTGAAGGAAGCCCTCCATTACATATCTATCCCATCTGTCTTGCCACTCCAACTGTCCAGCTGGGGAAAGTTTGCACCAGTGTTTCGGGGTTTGCGCTGCTTCTTCCTCTCACATGAGGGCCTCTGGTGGGGCTTGCACATACCTCAAGTGTCTAATCAGGTTTTTGACTTTTGCCTCCATTTCCCCAGGCCCATGATCCCAGATTGCCGTTGTTGCGAGGTCCACGAGCCTGTCTGAAGAGCTGGGTAGCGGGTGCTACAATGAGATTGTTGCAGGATGCAGCAAGCGTTCCACACGATCCTCCTCACGGTCTCTGGGCGATGCTGCATGGTGGTGAGAAGTACCTGGAACCTGTTGGCCAGGATGCAAAGGCGTTCTCCCCACCCCGCCTTGGCCCTGGAACAGCCTATAGTTGAAGAAGTCCTTCTCTTCATGGGTGAGGCATCTGGAAGTGTCAGGTCTTCATGATGTAGGTTTCTGAGGGGGAAGGCGTCATCCCCCAAGATCGAAGTTAGGGCACATCTTGTGTGTCGTTGGGCAGGGGGTCTGGATCTTGGTGAAGACCCACGATGAAGGTGGTGTTCTCAGCCCCTCTCTTGAGGTGACTGGCGTTGTATACCTGGGCACTCTGAAGCATGACCGCATTTCCTTGAAGCATTGATGTACATGAACTTGTAGTCAGAATCGACCATGGCAAAGAGGATGAATGCTGAATGAGCCCTTGTAGTTGAATATATTGTGGACCCTGAGTTGGGTGGACGCCTGGAGGTTAAGCTCAATGGTGTGGGGGAAATGTTCCACTTCTGATACACTGCTTCTGCAACTGTTCTTCCAAGCCTTCTTCATGAGCACTGGAGGAGCTCCTCCTTCGTATTCTTCGATGATGGCCTGCAACCACTTCTCTGACCACAAATCGCTGATGGTGTTCGTGTGGCACATCCCTCCAGCCGTACTTGCATGCTCCTGTAGGTGGTCCTGAGCGCAAGGTGGCGAGAGTCAGTGCCACCTTGAGCCGCAGGGGGCCCAGGCCTGGGCACAGAAGGTTCGGGCTCTGCTTGGTCAACTGGGTGTCAGTCACTGCACACCTGTCGTCAAACATGGCTTGGAGGCATCCTCATCGGAAGTTTCTGGAATGCACGAGTGTCTTTCGTTCCTGAGCTCCACCCATGCAGCTTGTTTGTACAGTCTGTCTTTGCTGCTTCTCCCATGCCATCTTTGGACCCAGACGCTTCTTTGGCCGCTCCTTTTCTTCCCGTAGTAGAAGTTTCACAGAGCCTGGTAGATGGCTTCGGCAACTGTTGCAGAGGAATGGATGGCTACCAAAAGGAGTTGTTACGATCCAGGTGGACATGACTGGATGCTGTGGAGAGAGCTAAGAGGCAGATGAAGCTGCAGAGGTCTTGCAGGCAGGGGCTGCTGGTACTGAAAGTGAGATCCAGGGGAGTTGCTCCCCCTTTTTTATAGCGCAATTAGGTTTTCCCCTATGTGTCCCTTTGCGCAATCCTCTAGGCATCCTCTAGAGCATCTTAATACCGAGGATAGGTCCCGTCTGCGAACATCTTTTTTCCGTTTTAAATGCCTTTCTCTGTGGAGCTGCAGTCCCGCTTTCATACCTTTCTCGTCCGTGCTACTAACACTGACGCGTCATCCGTTCCGCATCCGTTCCGCTTCCTCCCTGTGGTCCGCTTTCTGCTGGAGCGGATGTGAGTTGCGCGGATGCTAGCGGATGTAGTGACCTCATAACGGTGCCGATCGGATGCAAGAACGGATGGCTCACGCCTTAAAGCCTAGCGGATGCAGAACGGACGCATTGGAATACTTTTTCCGCTCAAAGAAGTTTTGAAACAGCTCAAAACCTTTTGAAGCGGATGAATGTCCATAGACAGGAGTGCTGACGGATAGAGAGGAAGCAAAATGGAGGCAGTGAGTACAGAACAAGAAGCATTTGCGTTAACCATGGGACTGGCAAGTGTTTTTCTCCGTTTTACATCCTCTTTCCATCCGTTGGTGCAGTGTGAATAGGGGCTTTACATCCATCCACTCAAGGATAACAGTATTGAAATGTGTACATTTCCCTCATGTCTCGCTTTCTGAACAATGCTAAAGATTTCAGAAAGTAAGAACTTTCCCGAGAAGGAAAGCAATGAAAAATGGTTCCCGTGAATGCGAGGGAATTAAGAGAAGGAGCTATAGACCAAAAAGAAAGCACCAGGCTGCATTCATTTCAATTCCTGCTTAAATCCCTCTCTTTCCCAAACAATCCCTTTTTTCCTGTGACTGGGAGGATGTTTTAAAATAGATTTTAGATGTTGTCACATCTACCCTCCCTGTGTAAAAGGGGTCCTTCTATTTATGCTAAGAAGCACACGCCAGATTTAGCATACAAAAAAATTCTGCATTTCACAAGAGATGAATGAAGTTTGCACACAGACTGTTGTAGCTGTTTCTTAAGGCATTGGGGCAGTCAGGTTTCCAACCCACAGAGTAAAACAAGATTTGGTTAAATGGCAACAAGGAAGGATGGGAGATTAAACCCGAATCTAAATAGAAAAGGGTTATGGTGCACTCATTGCAATTGTTTATCTGTATGTATATAAAAGCAAAATACCAATCACGCATCATCCCAAAATCTCCAGAACCATAAAGCCTACATACTTGACATTTGGCACGTAGGTTCCTCTTGGCTTCTAGGGGCTCACTAAGAAAGGATTTTTCCAAATGACCCTCAGAGCATTTAGAGTATTTCNTGATGCTAAGGAGTTCTACTCCCCCCACACCTGAAAAAAAGAAATCTCTTCCAAATGCAAAATACAAGCAGAGGAGAGGAGTTTCACAGCAGCACCAAGCAGCTTTAGTACAGAACAGTTGAGCTAAGCCACGCCCAGGCTCCTTGCTGTCTCCTTCTTGCTCATACGGCAAATACTGCTTTAGTTTCCAAGTAGGCTTCAACTCTCTCACACACTGACAGGACGCTAGCCAGATGAATACTGATGGATGCTGGTAGACAGAGGCAGAATTTCCTCTCCCCCTTATTTTCCTCCCCCAAATCTATGCCCAAACACATAGTTTCATAGCAAAGCACAAGTTTCCAGCTAGTAAGGGAATAAAAAAGAGGGGATCACAAATAATACAAAAGAAAAAAAAGAATTTATTTATTGCTCTTCATTTGGCATGTTTTAATCCTATCTATTCTTCCTGGACTGGGTTACAGCAATTAAAGGCTAGGACATTTTAGGATCTTTTAAATCTGTATCTCAACTGCAGGATACATCCTAGCCAGCTGCCACTATTCCTGCCGTTTGATGTTTCTCATATGAAACTTTCCCATCCTTGGTAAACAGCAGACTCAGAAGCATTTCACATGCAATTACTCTGTCTGGTTTTCCAAGGAGCATTGTCAATTTTGAAGTCCAAAGTTATAATGGAGAGTTGGAGACTGGAGAATTTGATTCATCTTATGGTCCCTGAGACACTGTCCCAGAGGGCTTGGGACTGGAGCTGAAATCAGAAAATGAAAATGTAAAATACAGTAATTGAAAATAGCCTGTGAAAACATATGAACATCTCTTTGCATCTGTGAATCATTTTGGTGCTGTAGAACACCCTGTGTGTTCCTTGGAGTGCAAAGGGGATTAACAAGCAAATACAGGAGAGTATTAACAGCACCAGTTGTGTCATCTGAAGGCAAAAATTACAAAACTGTGTCTCACTTATTTTCGTCATGTCACTGGAGAAAGCAATTATGAACAGAACAGAACAACAGAGTTGGAAGGGACCTTGTATGTCATCAATCTTGACAGCTTTAAGACTTGTGGACTTCAACTCCCAGCATTCTTCCTCCAGTCATGCTAGCTCAGGAATTCTGGGAGTTGAAGTCCACAAGTCTTAAACTTGCCAAGTTTGAAGACCCTTGTGCTACACCATTCAAGACCAAATGGCAGTCCGGTCTCTTCTTCTTGAAAGTGCCTCCAGTGATGAAGCTCCACACAACTTCCAAAGGCAACATCTATTCCATGAGTTGATATTGCTCTCACTGTCAGGAAATTCCCTTATTTCCAGGTTGAATCTCTGCCTTGATTAGTTTCCATCCATTAATCCCTGTCTGGCCCTTCAGATGCTTTGGTAAAAATAGCTTGCCCCTTCTTCCTCGCTGTTGGGCGCCCTCAAATATTGGAAGACTTGCTATCATGTCTCCCTGGTCCTTCTTTTCACTAAACTAGCCAAGCCAGTTCCTACAACTGTTCTTCATATGTTTAGTCTCCAAGTCCCCTCATCACCTGGTTGCTCTTCTCTGCACTTTTCTAGAGTCTCCACATTTTTTTTACTAGCTGTGGTGACTAAAAAACTGGATGCAGTATTCTAGGGTGTAAATACTTAAGTGCTTTTTTAGAGTGGTATTTAATACCTCCCTTGATCTTGATTATATCCCTCTGTTAATGGCAGTTTAGGATTGCATTAGTTTTTTTGGCTGCTGCTGCACACATGCTGGGCTCATATTTTGCCTGGTTGTCCACTAAGACTCCAAGATCCTCTCACAGTTACTGGCCTGGTTAATTAAGCCTGGTTTTAAGCCAGTCTATATGTGTAGTTTTTGTTTTTTCTTGCCTAAGTGTGAAGTCTGAAGACTAAGTGTTGAAGACTTTTTCTCTATGCTTGGTCGTATTAGCAGTAAAAGAAACCAGCCCCATCAAAAAACCACAGGTGGATGGTCCCATCAAAAGCTGGCATTAGCCAAGAGCTAGAAAAACTTGAAGAAGAAGAAGAGAGAAGAAGACAGAAAAGAAGAAGAAAGAAGAAGAGAAGAAGGAGAGAGAAGGAGAGAAGGAGACAGAGAGGGAGAGGAGAGAGGAAGGAAGAAAGGAGAGGGAGGGAAAAAGAGAGGAAGAAGAGGAGAGGAGAGAGAAGGAAAGGAGAGGAGAAGAGAAGGAGAAGAGAAGAAGAAGAGAGCAACTCCTTGGTCAATTATTCTGACTGAACACTATAATTGTCTTTTTCGTTGTCAGGCAATGGAAAAGCGGTTTCTGTTGTTCTTGTTTTGAATTCTCACCCAGTTTATTGTTCATAAATGATTCTCTGTTTTTAAAGCCCCTGTCACCATGCTGCAAGCCAACGGATGTGAAAAGAGGATGTTAAAATGAGAAAAACACTTGCCATCACGTTGGTTTAACGCGATGCTTCCGTTCTTGTACTCACTGCCTCACGTTTTGACTTCCTCTCTAATCCGTCCAGCAATCCGTCTGATTGACATTTCATCTGCCCTCAAAGGTTTTGAGCTGCAAATGTGATCCACGCATGACCATTCTGCATCCGCTGGAGCATACGGGGGACATTCCGTTCCTGCATCCGTTGTCATCTGTTCTGGCATCCGCTATATCGCTAGCATCCGCTGCGATGCACGCAACTCGAAATCCGCTCCAGCTGGTAAACAGACCACGAGAGGAAGCGGAACGGTGAGCGGAACAGACGCTCAGGTTAGTAGCACTGGACGGAGAAAAGGATGACCAAGCGATGCAAGCACCGCAAAGAAAGCATTTAAAATGAAAAAACATTCACAGAGGGGACCTATCTCGGATATTTAAGGATGCCTAGAGGATGCAAAAGGGATGCTTCCATTCTGCACGCTTTTCCATCCGCTCTGCGATCTTCCCCGTCCCATTTCCTTTCCATATGTTATCCGCTCTGGTTATTGCAAATTTTTCCCTTTGAGGAGCGGATAACAAATGGATTGGAACCATTTTTCTCGACCGCTGTCCGTCTTTTTACAAATGTTTTTGCATCCGTTGGGCAGTTGTGACAGGGCCGTTCAAGGAGGGAAAAGATTTTTCTGTTATGTGCTTCGAAAAGTAGGTTAGACTACAAATGAAATCTTTTCCATCCTAATTGTTTTGTTAACAAGCTTGATCTTTTTCTTCAAAACTGATGTCCATTAGCTTAAGGCTAAAGCCCCTTATTCTTCACAGCCTTGATAAGTAGGCTAGACAGATAGTTAGTTTTCATGTTATGAGCTATTTCATGACTCCTGAATTACTCAGCATTCTGCTTACATCAGGAGCCATCCTCTTCTTGACAAGGACGCTGGATTTAAATCTCTGACCAAATCCATACGGGGTTTGCAGATATATTCTTAGAAGTCACACTTTTATCTAGAGAGCAGGAAGATCAAATGCCAGTTAACCGGGAGCCTTGAACCTGCAGGTAAAAAAACAAAATAATCAGTTTTGTCTAGCCTCGTAAAACAGATTGAAATCCTTGGCAAAGGAGGGAAGAAGGCAAGCCCCCCCCCCCCCCCCGCTGTGAAGCAAGAGACAGACCTCATAGTTGCGAGAGAAGTAAATAAATGCTCATTTCCTAATGAACCATTTGTGCTCGAAGGAACTGAATGAGGCTGGGAAAACAGAGCTCGCTTAATACGTTGGTTAGGAAATTCTGCAAAGGGTACACGCCCGAGCATTGCATTGTGCACACATCTCATGAGTGATGCTGCAATTCATGCAGAGGAAAGGTGAGCCACATCATCAAGTTCCACCTCAACCCCTCCCCCCCCCCAATTCTCCAGCCTTGACCAGCTGACCTTAAATGAACTTCTGCCATGCAGACTTGCGAGTTCATCCGCCTGGCAGAAGATCCTTCTGCACAATAGAACAGGGCTGCTCTTGAGATTCTGGAACTGCTCTACAGGAATCGCTTGGGTTTCTTAAAATAGCAGAGCAGGCCGTGGCTCATGGCTGGAGAGTTTGCATGGTGACCGCAACTCTTTCACGAGTTTATTATAGAAGTAACCCACCAGTGGTGGGATTCAAATAATTTAACCACTGGTTCTTTGCCCTAATGATTTGTTCGAATAATCAGTTCACCAAACTGCTCAGGAAGTTAACAACCGGTAAAAACCAGCTGAACCCCACCACTGGAGATTTCACTTTTAAGAGAGGTGTAGTCAAGTAAAAAGAAAGACTAGGGGTGACATAATAGCAGTGATCCAATATCTCAGGGGCTGCCCCAAAAGAAGAGGGGGTCAACCTGTTCTCAAAAGCATCTGAAGGCAGGACAAGAAGCGATGGATGGAAACGAAGCAAGGAGAGAAGCAACTTAGAACTAAGGAGGGATTTCCTGACAGTGAGAACAATCAACCAGTGGAAGGACTTGCCTACAGAAGTTGTGGATTCTCCATCACTGGAGGCTTTTAAGAAGAGACTGGACAGCCATTTGATCACAATAGGGTCTCCTTGGTTGAGCAGGAGGTTGGATTAGAAGACTTCCAATGTCTCTTTCAACTCTGTTATTCTGTTATTATCTCCTTGCGGCCCAAAAGTCTCCAACATCACATCTCAGAAGCATCAATTCTTCTGAACTCAGCCTTCCTTGTGGTCCTACTTTCAAAGCCACTCCTTACTCCTGGGAGAAATGTATCATTGACTATATGGAGCTCTGACAGCAAGCTGATGTCTCTTTTTTAATATACTGTCTAGGTTTGTCTTATAATGCAAAATAACTAAAGTTTTTCAAAGTAGAAGTTCTGCTGTTGGAAGTCTGATACACTGACCAGCAGGCCTCTGGCACATATTTTTCCCTCCATGTTTAATTTCCTTGGCAGCCATTTTAATTTCTTCCCAACCAGGACTGCTGTTTCCATCTGCTAGCCAGGAGAAACATGGATTGCAATGCCTCTGTACAGCATCATCTACAGTGATATAGCAGGAAGAAGCTGAGGTTTGGAAACTTAAAGCAGGGCTCTTCAAACTTGACAGATTTAAGACTTGTAGACTTCAATTCCCAGAATTCTTCCTCCAGTCATGTTAGCTCAGGAATTCTGGGAGTCTTAAACTTGCCAACTTTGAAGACCCTTGACTTAAAGCTTTATTTTCTAACTCTGGGCAGAACAGGGATGGACAACTGTGTCCCCTTTATGACCTATGGACTTCAATCCCTATAATTCCTGAGCCAGTCAGCTCAGGAATTTTGGGAGTTGAAGTCCACAGATCATAAAGGGGCCATAGTTGCCTACAACATGTTCTGGAAGGGAAATGAAACTTCCAGATATAATTAAGAGCTTCTCTGAAATGGTTGAGGAGGGGGTTGGATTAGATGACCAGCAAGGTCCCTTCCAACTCTGTTATTCAGTATGAAGGGCTAAATAAAATTGCTTCCAAGAAACTGCTTTATCTCAACACGAGAACTGGAGAGGGAGGAATCTTTTCTAAAAAATGCAAAAAAAAGGACCAAAAAAAAAAAAAGAGTATATTCCTGCTGTTTCCCCCCTGTGGAAGAGAAAATGCAAAATGCAACCTAAGTGCATGCTAATGTGTGCAAATGAGATGCAGGGGTTTTTTTTATCTCCTCCACTCTGATGGCCTAGAATTACTACCTCTGGAGCTAGCAATCTTGGCTTTTTCTCTTGAAGACAAACAAACAAACAACCCTCCCCCCCAAAAAAAACCCTCCACAAACGAAGGACAAAAAAATAGATATATATGGGCCAAGTTGTAGCTCCTCCGCGTTTGCCTGGAGAAGGAAATAAGCCTCAAATGTTAGATTACAGGTGTATGTCATAGATCCGTGCTGATGAATCTATGGCACGCATGCCATAGGTGGCATGCAGAGCCATTTGTACGGGCACGCAAGCCCCAGCCAAACTTACCTGCGCTGCACATACATGGAGCTCCCAGCTGATTTTCAGCCCATTTGAGGCTGTTTTCACCCTCCTGAAACTCGGGGGAAGCCCCTGTAGCCTCGGGAGGCCAAAAAAATGGGCCTTCCTGAAACACCGGAGTGCTGAAATGGGCCTGTTTTCAACCTCCCAAGGCTGCAGAGGCTTCCCTCAAGCCTCCGGGAAGGCAAAAACGGCCGAAAANCACCGGAGTGCTGAAATGGGCCTGTTTTCAACCTCCCAAGGCTGCAGAGGCTTCCCTCAAGCCTCCGGGAAGGCAAAAACGGCCGAAAATCAGCTGGGAGCTGTTTACATGCGCATTGCAAGCAAGGGGGCAGGTTAGAGGTGTTGCACATGCATGCGCAGGGGGGTGGGGTGCATTGTATTGTGGGTGCCAGCATGCACAAACACGCACTATCAGCACACTACAGCAAAAAGGCTTGCCATCACTGTCACAGATGTATTCTCAAACTTTCCCCTCTCAGAGATTATGAGGCACTTCAAAAACAAACAGTGCAGAAAAATGGCGACTTTCTCAGCCGGTCTTCCACAATGGTACCTTGGCACTCAACTGCTTTGAAACTCATTAAATTTGATACTCAATGCATTTTGACCCCAACATTTTGTCCTGGTTGTCATGGTTTGTTTGGTATACAACACACAAGCTGGGACTTGGTGGTGGTGGCTGTCTTGTGACTCTTTATCGGGGGAGGAGGAATTGTTTGGTATTTGTTCTTTTTGGTAGTCAATGTACCTCTGAGACCAATGAACAATGAATACTGAGATACCACTGTATATTCAGGTGAAAGAGCCAGTTTGGTCTAGTGGAAGGAGAGAAGAAGAAAAGAAAGGAGAGAAAAAAGATGGATAGAAGGAAGAGAAGGAGGAAAGGAGGGAGGAAATTGCATAGATGGAAGGAAGGAAGGAAGGAAGGAAGGAAGGAAGGAAGGAAGGAAGGAAGGAGAAAGAAAGAAAAAAGATGGAGGGNGAAGGAAGGAAGGAAGGAAGGAAGGAAGGAAGGAAGGAAGGAAGGAAGGAAGGAAGGAGAAAGAAAGAAAAAAGATGGAGGGAGAGAAGGAAAGAAGGAAGGAGAGAAAGAAAGATGGAAAGAAGGAACATGAGCTGCTTTGTAAAAACCCAGACCTTGAAAAGAACAATGTCATTATCTAGTTAGATAATTAAAACAAAAACAAAACAAAACCAAGATAAAGACATCAGATACCATTGGAAGGAATATTATCTCTGTGTACTTATGCCCAGCACTGTAGATTTAGCACAGTACTGTGGATTGAGGGCAGGAAGAACGGCCTTAATTCCATGCAATCTTTCAGACAGCTTAAATTTTGCCTCCTCAGCAAAAAAAAACAAAACCCAGGAGCGATTCCTGCCTTGCAACTCTTCCCTCCCCACAAAGAACCTCCCAAGCCACCTAATTGTAGGACGATTCTTTTGCAGCACTCCAATTAGATCTCTTCCAAATGGGGACAAGCAAAAAAGGTGTCCTTGGTTTGTGAAGTCCCTTTCCTGAAAAGAGGGAGGTAGAATTGAGAGCAAAGGGAAGAGGGGATGGACGCCCAAGAGAGCCAGAAAGCAAAAGAAATGTAAAAGAAATATTGCCCCCCCTCCCAATTCTTCATCTCATGGAAGGCAAAGTTGCAGTTATGTCACCTCATTATTATTATTTAACTGATCAATATATTAAATGAGATTATTATTGTTATTACTCATCACACAGTCAGCCAGATGTTCAGACTGGGGTTTGGCATTTTTGTCTCCCTATCAAGTCCTTCCCAAGTGTTGTGTAGGGAACTTGGTAGGAACTTGGGAGCGGCGGAGCCATCTCAATCGGCCCGAGAAACTCAGGCGGGAGCGGCAAGGCTGACTCACCCTTCCAGGAGGTTCCATGGAAAAGGCACAGAGAGAAAGCGATCCCGTCTGAACCGCTTGAAGACCACGCCGAGACTGAGCTGTGCAGGTCAACCAGGACTCGAAAAAGCCCCACCTACCTGCGTGACTAAGTGACGCACATTGGATGAAACCAAGGGGGGAGGGGTGTTGTGTAAGGAACTTGGTAGGTTCCAAGTGCCTTAATCTGATTGGCCAAGAAGCCATTCTCGGATTGGCTATTTAGGGAACCAATCGATTGGCCCCCTGACGGTGGGAACATTAAAGTGATGTCATTGGCCACAAGCCATGAGCAAGCCGCTATAAGAAGGGCTGCACGGCTTGGGCTCTTGTTCCATTACCATTGCTTTACTGAGTTAAATAAAAGAGTTGTTGTTGGAACCCGGTCTCGCGGCGAACGGAACACACAGGACCTGGGAGAAGGCAAATCTGTGTGTTTGAGGTGTTTACAGAGATCACTGCAGGATGGAAGCTGTTCCAGCTCAAGCTGCCTTTGCAATTAACCAATGGAAAATTTGTCAATGCCACTGATCATGTTCAAGTAATGCTCCAGTTGTTTGGGGACTGCACCCAAGGCGCCTATGATTATCTGTACTACCCTTGCTTGCCTTTGCCTCAGTCATTCTATTTCTATTTGTAGGTCTTTGTATTTGTTATCTTCTCCAGTTCTTGTTCTTCTATTCTGCTGTCTCCAGGCACTGCCACAATCCAATATCCAGAATATTATTGTAATTGTTATTGTTGTTGTTATTATATCTTTAGTGAGATTCACAGCCTTTGGAGCTGTAGCTCAACAGCTTGAGTCCTACCAAGGACCTAGGAACTGTTCAGGTAGCATCAGAGGATATAAGCTGTTCCAAGTAGGGTGGTTTTTTGTAGAATCAGGGTATTCAAGTCTGATAAATTCAGGATTTCCAAATAGCCAGGTAGCCCTTTAGGTGTTGCTCCAAGGGCTCCGATTACAATGGGGATAACACACGATTTCTTTTTCCAAAGTCGCTTAACTTCAATTTATAAGTCCCAATACTTTGTGATTTTTTCTTGCTGCGTGTCTACAATTCATGCATCACCAGATATTGCAAAATTATTATTATTGTTGTTGTTGTTGCAAGTTCTTTGGGTTCTTTTAGGACATGTGGAAATTGATGTTGCTTGGATTTATCAGAATCACGGAGAAATTTACAGGGTTTTGAGATTGATGTGTTAGCAACAGATGCCTATGTTAACGGTTTTTAACTGTATACAAAGGGGTAGGAAAGGGGAAAGGGGGAAGGGAAGGAAAAAGGGAAGGGAAGGAAGAAGGGAAGGGAAGGGAAGGGAAGAAAGTATATGGATGAAGAAGGGGAGAGAAAGCAAGGGAAAGGAACAGCAAAAAGAATCTTTCATCCCTTTAGCAAATGAGACTCCCAAACAGGGAACAAATGTTCCTCCATTTGCAAGATGAAGGAAAAGGAAAGAGCAGATGACAAAAAGGGTTGCAAAAAAGACTGGAGGGGTCAGAAATTTACTCTTGGTGGGAAAATAGCCATCTTGTTTGTTTTTGGCCAGGAAATTGATTTCCTGGCAACCCCTATTATTTCCTGGAAAAAAAAAATAATGTTCCTGGCATCCTTCCCTTCAGGAGGAGGAGCTGTTGTGTTGACAGAATATCAGAGTAACTTAGTTAGAAGGGACCTTGGAGGTCTTCTAGTCCAATCCCCCTGCTCAAGCAGACCATCCCAGATAAGTGGCTGTCCAATCTCTTCTTAAAAGCTTCCAGTGATGAAGCACCCACAACTTCTAGTGGCAACTTCTGTTCTACTGGTTGATTGTCCTCCCTGTTGGGTAGTTTCTCCTTAATTCCAGGTTGCTTCTTTCCTTGATGAGTTTCCATCCATTGTTTCTTGCCTTCTGGTGCTTTGGAGAATAGCTTGACTCCCCTCTTCTTTGTGGCAGCCCCTCAAATATTGGAAGACTGCTATCATGTTCCCCCCAGTCCTTCTCTTCTCTAGACTGGCCAAACCCAATTCCTGCAACTGTTCTTCCTATGCTTTAGTCTCCAGGCCTTTAATCCTCTTTGCTGCTCTTCTCTGCACTTGTTCCAAAGTCTCAACATCTTTTTTGCAATGGGGTGACCAAAACTGGATGCAGTAATCCAAGTGTGTCCTTACTAAGGCTTTATAAAAGGGGACTAATACTCCACGTGATTTTGATTCTATGCCTCTCTTTATACAACTGAGGATTGTATTGGCTTTTTTGGCTGCTGTCACACACAGCTGGCTCATTTTTAAGGGATTGTTTGTTGCTCAGACAGCTCCCAAAAAACTCCTAAATCACTTTTCCTTGTAAAGTTCAGGATTTGTCCCTGATTTTTAATGCAAGCGGAAATGGCAAGGGGAAAAAAGAGTTTACATACGGCTTAAAAATAGGCTAATCTCTTTAAACCAAAAACAACTATTAGGCGATGTTTCTCTCATTCTAACTTAAGGTGCAAACTGATTTAAAGTGCTCCCTTTCCTGGAATATTTCATTTCAGTTTTCCTTGAATATTTACATTTAGATACCATCTGTCTGAAATGAGATATACGAATAGAAAACAAAGGGGGAGATGAAATCCTATGAAAAGAAGATTAAAAAAAGAAGAAGGAATCAAAAGTCTGGAAGAAGAAGGGCAGGAGACAAAGTTGGAATATATCTTTAGGTTCATGTTATCCCAGGGGAGAAAGCTGTAATCTCAAAACAGAATATGAAGAAGGCAAAAGCACAGGAGGAGGATGATAGAGGATGTTTAAACAGTGTGAATAATTCAATACTTGATACTGTAAATTCCCACCCTGGCAGTTTTAATCCGTCCTCATTGGTTTCTAGACTTTAATTTCTGAGTAAACTGAGTTTTAACTTTGCCACGGATCAGTTTATTCACTTGGACTGGTCACACAATAAATTTCCTCAGCTAGGTTCAAAACTACAGGTGGTTTGCTTTAACTTGCATTTATTTTGTGGATTGGACCGCAAAGCCAAAGTTAGTTGACGGGGTACAGGTAGTTCTTGACTTACAACAGTTCATTTAGTGACCATACGAAGTTACAAGGACACTGAAAAATGTGACTTGTGACCCACAGGTGCTTTTTTTCAAGAAGCAACTGGACCTTCTGGTTTCTCTTTGAAGACGTTTCACTTCTCATCCAAGAAGCTTCCTCAGCTCTGACTGGATGGAGAATGGAAGGATTTACACTCCTTGCAGGCAACTGGTCATTTGCATCCTTTTAGAGGGTCATTGAGGACACAGAGGTTTTTCTGTGTCCTCGTGATCACCTGAGTGGTACAAATGGGTGTCCTTTCAGCAGTTCCAAGAAGGCTACACACACATTTGCACCAGTCAGGTGAGCCTGAGGACACAGATAAACAAGTGGCCAAGTGGCCTCAAGGACTCTCTGAAAAGAATGCAAATGATCAGTTGCCTGCAAGGAGTGTAAATCCTTCCATTCCCCACCATCCAGCTGGAGCTGAAGAAGCTTCTTGGATGAGAAGCGACATGTCTTCAAAAGAAAAAAATCTAGAAAGTCCAGTTGCCTCTTGAAAAAAAAGCACCTTTGGGACAACCAAGACCTAGATGGCTGTGAATCTCCAAAGACGTGAGTTGTGACCATTTTCACAGTTATGACCTTTGCAGCATCATAGGATCAAAATTCAGAGGCTTTGCTACTGACTTATATTTGTGACGGTGCTGTATCTCGAGGTCATATGATCCCCTTTTGTGACCTTCTGACAAGCAAAACTGAAAGGAAAGTGAGATTTCCTTACCAGCTGTGTTACGAAGTTATCAACTGCAATAATTCACAATAATGACTGTTGCAAGAAAGGTCATAAAATGGGGTAAAACTCACTTAACAAATGTCTCACTCTGCAACAGAAACTTTGGGCTCAGTTGTGGTCATATGTCGAGAACTACTGTAATGTGCGCATACCAGGGGTGGGATTCTACCGGTTCAGACCAGTTCTACAGAACCTATTGTTATGATTTCTATACAGTTCAGAGAACTGGCAAATCATGTCCCTGGCTGGCCCTGCCCCTCTCTGCTCACCCTGCCCCTCCCTGCCCAGTCAGTCCTTATTGCGCATGCACGACATTGCTGACTCAGGAGGCCCCATCCTCAGGAGGCCCCAAAACGGAGCACAGAGGGGTGCTGCGCACCACACTATGCTCAGTTTTTTAGCTTCCTGGGCGCCAGGGAAGCCTTTGGGAAGCAAAAATGCCCTCCAGGAGGCTCCCCTGAGGCCCAGAAGGCCCCCAAAATTGGGGGTGCTGCTAAAAAAAGCCACACCCACTCAGTCACATGACCATGCCCACCTAGCCACACCCACCTAGCCACGCCCACTGAACCAGTTGTTAAAAAAATTGCATCCCACCCCTGGTGCATGCCAAACATTCAGTTACCAAGCTAAGCATAATGGTTTGTCGACCGTATTTGAGGAAAGTGGAGTATAAATGCAACGGACAAGCACGTCAGTAATTCATTGTTTGTTTCGACTGAAAAAAGTATACCACGCTTTTGCCTTTCATATGGGGAAAAAACACATATTTCATTTTGTTCCCCTTGCTATTTCTCCTGCACTCTTCGTGCCAATTTCACACATGCATGAACATAATTTGATTCCTTTATCCTAGACCTGACTCAGCAAACTAATGAACAGCCCTTGCATGTAGAAATAGGTTCCCCCTGGAAATGATCTGGCTTCAGAAATTGTTCGGGTGGGACATTTTGCCTTGGGTTGCTCTTCTTGACATTCTCCCCCCTTTAATTCTAGAAAGGTCAAGTGCTAAGGTTGCCTTTGGGGAAAACCTTGAAGAAATGCAGTCCTCTTAGACCTTATCATTCAAGGATTTTTTTTTTTAATGTTGTGAGAACAAAGATGACATTGATGTCTTCAAGATAAGAAAAACAAGACAAAAAAATAGGAAAAGGAAAAAAGGACTAGGGGAGACACGATAGCAGTCTTCCAGTATTTGAGGAGCTGCCACAAAGAAGAGGAGGTCAACTTATTTTCCAAAATACCTGTATGCAGGACAAGAAACAATGGATGGAAATTCATCAAGGAGAGAAGCAACCTGGATTTAAGGAGAAACTTCCTGACAGTGAGAATAATCAACCAGTGGAACAGAAGTTGCCTTCAGACGATGTAGGTGCTCCATCACTGGAGGCTTTTAAGAAGAAACTGGACAGCCACCTGTCCGAAATGATATAAGGTCTCCTGCTTGAGCACCCTCAGAGAGTCACTGAGGCCACTTGGAGATTTATCTGTGTCTTCAGGGTCACCTGAGTAGCACTAATGGGTGTGGAGCCTTCTTGGAACTGCTGAAAGGACATCCATTTGCACCACTCAGATGACCCTGAGGACTCAGAGATAAACCTCCTAGTGGCCTCAGTGGCTCTCACAAAGGATGCAAATGACCAGCTTGCCTGCAAGGAGTATAAATCCTTCCATTCCCCACCATCCAGTCAGAACTGAAGAAGCTTCTTAGATAAGAAGCAAAATGTCCTCAAAGAAAAAACAAGAAAGTCCAGTTGCCTCTTGGGGGGAGAACCACCTTTGGGACATTTAAGAGAGAATAGCCAAGCATTATTTTCATTGTTCAGGATTTCTTCGCTTAACCAAGTTTGCAGCATCCATTGTTGTAGGTGTCGTTTTGGCCAGGGGATTAAAAAAAAAAAACAGTTTGATCAACAGTTGCTTGTGAGTTTCAGACAATAAGCCTTTGATTGTGGGCCTCAGCTTCCAAAAGCTTAGAGTGGTAACTCATACAGCGTTGCCCTTCATCAGAGAGGGCCGGGGGAGAAATGTCCTACCTTCCCAGCATAAATGGATAGAATAGTGGGAATCCGCCATCATTTGACAAGTGTGCCTGTTTGGATCAAACTGTTGGAAGTCCATTTCCAAACTGCCACCTCGTCTTTCACTTTCTGGATCCAATTGGAACTGTTCAGGGGGAGAGAAACTACAAGGGGAGTCCTCCTACCTCTGCAGGTTCAATTTTTCATGTTACTTTTCATCTACTCAACCAGAAGTTCTCCCTGGTAGCCTTAGGAGGATATAAGACAAATGCCTACCTTGGAGACTCATCCATTTCTAAAGAGTCTTTTCTGACAGTCTCATCCAGACAGTTTCATCCCGAGGTTTCTGCTCCCATATATATTAAAAGTGAAGGCCTGGGGGTGGGAAAAAAGAAACTATAACAGAACGAACATGTGGATTATGGTCTGATCTAAGCTTAGTACATAAAATTGTCTGCTACAATGTCCTACCTGTCAATGACGACTTCAGCCTCAACCACAATAACACATGGGCAAACGATACAAACTTGAAGTAAACTGCTCCAAACTCAATTGCAGAAAATGCAACTTCAGCAACAGAGTGGTCAAATCCTGGAATTCACTCACTGACTCTGTTGTGACATCCTCAAACGCCCCAAAACGTTAACCTTTAAACTGTCTACTGTGGATCTCACTCCATTCCTAAGAGATCTATAACAGGCAGTGGTGGGATTCAAATATTTTTACTGCGGGTTCGGTGGCATGGCTTGGTGGGCATAGTGTGGCTTTGAAGGCATGGCAGGGGAAGGTTACTGCAAAATCCCCCTTCCTTTCCCTCCCCTCCCCACCCCACTGCTTTCCAGCTCCATTCTCCTGTGCAGAGCAACCAAAGGAGACCCAGCCGATCAGCTGGGATTCAATGGGAGGCGGAGAAGAGATGGGGTTGGTGGGGCCAGTCAAAGGCGGGATTGGCTGGTTCTCCGAACTACTCAAAATTTCCGCTACTGGTTCTTCAGAACCGGCAGAATACCCACCTCTGGTAAGGAGGTGTGCATAAGTGCACCAGCGTGCCTACTGTCCCTTTCCTACTCTTCCCATTTATTCGTACTCATCTATTATGTATATACTTATACCAGTTTATACTTATATGTTTATATATTATGTTCCTGAGTATACTTGCTTTCTCATACTTGCTTAACCAACAAAATAGATGAAATAAAATAAAATAAGTAAATAAATTGTTGTTGGATGCCCAATTTTAATTGTGCAGATGGTGCTTCATCTGACCTGCTTATCACCCAGAATCCTCAATGTCTGTTTTACTTTGTTATCACTTTAGAGCCTCTAACTTGATGAAACCACAGCCAAAGTTTCAGGAGTTATGGATCAACAGAAGAATAAGGGGAGGAGGGAGAGAAATGGAACACAGGCATTCCTTGACTTACAACAGTTCATTTATGACTGTTCAAAATTACAATGGCACTGAAAAAGTGACTTATGACCACCATTCATACTTATAACCATTGCAGCATCCCCTAGGCTGTGTAATTTACATTGGGATGCTTGATAACTGACTCACATTTATGACAGTTGCAGGGTTGTGTGATCCCCATTTGCAACAGAGACAATGGGGAAGTCTTAACAAACCTGTTACTAATTTAAGAACTCCAGTGATTCCCTTTACAAGCATGGTCATAAAATGAGGCAAAACACACTTAACACATTTCTCACTTAGAAACATCGATTTTGCGCTCAATTGTAGTTGTAAGTTGAAGACCACCTGTATTAAACAATGAAGAAAAGCAGATGGAATTACAGCATGAAAAGCAGATGGAATTACAGCATGAATCACAGCAGCTTATTACCTTATGACATAAATTTATTCTGTACCTTCAAAGATATTTTAGTTTAATTTAATTTTAAGAAAGAAAGAAAGGAGAGAAATATAGAGAAAGAAAGAGACAAAGAAAGAGAGAAAGAAAGAGAGAAAAAGAGAGAAAGGAGAGAAATAAGGAGAAAGAGAAAGAAAAAAGGAAGGAAGGAAAAAGAAGAAAGGAGAGAGAGAGAGAAAGACAGAAAGAGAAAGAAAGAAGGAAGGAAGGAGTGAGACAGAAAGAGAAAGAAAGAGAGAAAGAGAAAAAGAAATAGAGAAAGAGAAAAAAAGATCATCACCCCCTGCCTTCCTAAATAAAAGCATGTGATTCTTTTAGTGTTATATCATATCGGTGACAAATTCGGAGACTTGGGAATGAGAAATTGTCCCCCGCAGGTCCAAGTAATATTCTATTTGAACAAAAAGATTTTTTTTAAAGACATTTCTAAGAGCTGAAATAGTGAGTGAGGCTAGGGACTCATAACCGTAAAGCGGTTTTCCCTCCATTTCCCTTTTTTTTTTTTTAAGTACCTGCCAGCAACTGAAAGATGAAATGCGGGAGAAGGTTTCGGTCCAACCAGCAAAACAGAACAACTTTTTCAGGATAAATTCTATCGCCAGCTCAGAGTTTTGTTGAGGGGAAAGCCATAGATTGAGTCATTTGTTCTCAAACACAATCAATTGTGACAACGGAGAAGTTGTGAGTGATGCTCCCTGGCTGTCGCCACCCAGTACTCCAGGAAGGGGTGGGATTGAAAAATCCCAGCAACCGGTTCGCTGGCCGTTTGTTGGGTAGATGTGGCCATGACTGGAATGGCCTACTGGAACTTCCAGGAGGGCTGTTTTTTGCCTTCCCAAAGGTCCAAAGGCTTCCCTCGGGCCTCTGGGAGGGCAAAAATGGCCTCCCCGGGCTCTGAAGGCCTTTCGGAAGCCAGAAACAGGCCCGTTTCTGGACTTCCGGAAGGCCCATTTTTCCCCCTCCCAGAGTCTCCGCGCAGCTCCTGAACATCGAAAATTGGCTGCGTGGAGACTCCTGGGAGGGGAGGGGTGAGATGGGAAGGACCAGCTGGTCAGTTCAAATACCAGTTCAATGAACCAGATGCAAACATAACATCTGGTTCACTTGAACCGGTTTGAACCAGTAGAATCCCACCTCTGACCCCAGGTCTCTCAAAAGGCCTTGTCAGCACTAGCCAGGCAACCTTGAGCTTTGAAATAAATATTTCATCGTTTGCTTTTCAGGCTCCAATGCTGATCTGTTCTTTTTTTTTTTTTTTCTTCCTTCTGATTTATGTCTCTTATTCTTTATGTTGTTTTTGGGAATTTTCTTCAGCCCAGTTTTTTTAAAAACGCTTTATCAAGACATTAAAAAACAATTTGCTTAGTCAAGTTACTGGATGTGCAGAGGAGCAGCCAACGAGATGACATCAAATAAATGTAAAGGTTCCCCTCGCACATACATGCTCGTTGTTTTCCAGGTCTAGGGGCCAGTGCTCATCTCCGTTACACAGCCGAAGACGAGCCAACGCTGTCCGAAGACATCTCTGTGGTCATGTGGCCAGCAGGACTAAATGCCTTCAAAGGCACACGGAACACTGTTTCCTTCCCACTAAAATGGTCCCTATTTTTCTACTTGCATTTTTTACGTGCTTTCAAACTGCTAGGTTGGCAGAAGCTGGGACAAGTAACAGGAACTCACTCTGTGACGCGGAGCTAGGGATTCAAACCACCGAACTGCTGACCTTTCTGATCAACAAGCTCAGCGTCTTAGCCCTGAGCAACCGTGTCCCTCCCACGACGTCGAATAATTCACCTCAAAAAAAAAGCTTGCAAAAATGATCAATTGGGCATCCAATGTTCTCCTTTGTATATAGGTAGACCTCCACTTATGACCACAATTGAGTCCCAAGTTTATGTGGCTAAGTGAGGCATTTGTTCATGTCAGTTTCGCCCCCTTTTTATGACTTTTCTAGCCGCCTTTGTTAAGGGAATCATTGCAGTTGTTAAGTGAGACACCTGGTCGTTAAGCAGATCTGGCTTCCCCATTGACTCATGTGATATTGCAGGGACATTGCAACCATTGTAAATGCGAGTCAGTTGTGATCAGAATATAAATCACATGTCCCTGGGGACGCTGCATCAGTCATAAGTCTGAAAAATGGTCATAAGCTACTTTTTTTCAGTGCCGTTGTAACTTTGGATGGACATTTAGCAAAGAGTTATAACTCAAGAACTAACTGTATTTGACGAATACTCACAAAGCTCTTTTCAATATCTAAAGCGTGTTCTAATCAAATCAAGCAAAAGTTGCATTTAATTTATTTCAGTGAGGAATGAAATGTTATTGCCTGCTCTCTTTTTTTTGTGATTTTTTTTTTAAATATTTTAAAAAACATCTCTTTGGGTTAAAAATGTGGTTCCATGTTTTTACATTTCAATACAAACAGGACCATGTTTACGTATTCAGCTTTCATATTCAATTTGGTATCATATTATTACTTATTCTGTTTTTCTTTAAATATTCTCATATATTATATTCATTGCATTCATTTAATCCAATTTCTTCATATTATAGCTTATTTAATTTTTCATGCCTTATTTTACAATATTATTTAAATTCTTGTTTAACTTCTATACTCATTAAGCATATTTATATTAAGCACATTTGCAAGTTTATCACATACTATTGTTCCATTCATTGTTTAATAAATTTCATCTTAATTCTAATTATCCAAAAGTTATTATCTCCTTTCATTGTCAATTTGAGCTTACCACCCCTTTACCTTATGCATTCCTCCATTTTATTCCCTTTAATTCATTGTAAAAGTTTCGCATAATATAGTTATTTTTTAATTACTTCATCCTACATTAATAACAATAATCCCCTAACTACTACATATCACATGTGCACATATATATTTTAAGTTAGATTTAAGCAGTTATTGCCTGCTTAAAACAGCACTTTCAAGTACAATTTTCAGACTTTGAAGGGGAATCCAGTACAATGTGTTGATTTCAACATTTAATACTCTCTGCACTGAATTCTAAACAAGTGCAAGGAACTTCGTATCTGTACTTGCTTCCCAATGCACGATATCATTCTTTGTATTTAATTATTATTCCACTGAATTTGTTATTGCTGCTCCATACCAACAAGACTTTGGGGCAGCTTACAAAATCTAATGCACCAATTAAAAACATAACAAAAATGGGTATGTCAACTTACAACAGTTCATTCAGTGATCGTTCAAAGTTACAATGACACTGGAAAAAAAGGGACATGACTGTTCTTCACACTTAAAACCACTGCAGCATGCAGTGTGATCATGTGATCAAAATTCAATGCCTGGCAACTGACTCACATTTATGATGGTTACAGGTCCTTGGTTGACCCCAAGGTGATTTTTTTCAGGGGGCAACTGGACTTTCTTATTTTTTTCCTTTTGAAGAAGTTTTGCTTTTCATCCAAGAAGCTTCTTCAGCTCTGACTAGATGGTGGGAATGGAAGGATTTAGACTCCTTGCAGACAGCTGGTCATTTGCATCCTTTTAGAGGGTCGTTGAGGCCACTTGGAGGTTTATCTCTGTGCCCTCAGGGTCCCCTGAATAGTGCATATGGGTGTGGATCCTTCTTGGCTGCAGGATGTTTTTCTTACAGGAGGGAGAAGTTTAGCAGAATCAAACTTGCTAGTTTCTGATATTATAGCCAATCTCAATAAAAAATAATTTTAACCTTCCTGGTCTGGACTACCCTAGTGCAGCTGAAGATGGACAGTCAACTACTAGCAGAATCATTGGCCTTAAACAGTGGCTTATTTGTGCAACACCTCCAGGAAGACCAGTGAAGGTATTGTCAAAAGGCAAGAAGGTGCTTATTCATTCAAACGATGGTATCTTTTTGTTCCTTTTTTTCAAACTCAAAAATGGGACAATGTCATGGATTATTTTAACTTCCTGTCTTTTATCAGCAGGCCAGAGCTCCAATGCTCCAATGCAGCCAAAAAAGCCAATGTAATCCTAAATTGCACTAACAGAGGGATTGAATCAAGATCAAGGGAGATGCTAATACCACTCTAAAAAGCCTTAGTAAGACCACACCTAGAGTACTGCATACAGTTTTGGTCACCACACAATAAAAAAAGATGTTGAGACTCTAGAAAGAGTGCAGAGAAGATCAATAGTTGGAGACTAAAACATATGGTTGCAGGAAATGGGCCTGGCTAGTTCTAGTGAAGAGAAGGACCAGGGGAGACAGGAAAGCAGTCTTCTAATATTTGAGGGGCTGCCTCAGAGAGGAGGAAGGGGTCAAGCTGTTTTCTAAAGCACCTGAAGGCCAGACAAGGAATAATGGGTGGAAACTGAATAAGGAGAGATTCAACCTAGAAATAAGGAGAAATTTTCTGACAGTGAGAACAATGAACCAATGGATCAGCTTGTCTTCAGAAGTTGTGGGAGCTTCATCCCTGGAACCTTTCAAGAAGAGACGGGAGTGCCACCTGTCAGAGATGGTGAAGGGTCTCCTGCTTGGGTGGGAGGTTGGACTAGATGACCTACAAGGTACCTTCCAACTCTGTTAATCTGTAGATCTGCTCTTTAAGTAACACTGTTTGGATTTGAGCAGTCTGATGAGTCATACCTGAAGGTCAATACGGCTTATAGAGGTGATGTCATTGAGGGAAAAATCAGCTAATCACTAATGAATTTGGCTTCTGCTTCAAGTGTGGGATGCATGACAAGTCCGCATGGCTTTGGAATATAGTTCCAGATCTATTTTAGAAGGCTCGTTTTGAAACTAAAAATTGACTTCAAAAAAAAATTAAAAACTTAATAATTTTGCAGAGGAGATAATAATAATAATAATAATAATAATAATAATAATAATAATAATAATAATAATAATAATAATAATAATAATAATAATAATAACAACATGCTGTTTTTTGCACCTCACAGGTATTACTCAAGGTGAAACGAAAGTACCAAAGGTGTCAACATGTTAAATTTATATTTACTGACAAAGAAATAAAGGGAGACTAGTATAGACCACAAACAATTGTTGTGGTGGTGGTTGGTTAATTTTTGGCGGGTGTATGTGTGTTGCAATTTAATCTTAAGTTGCTTTCCAAATTTCATCTGCATTTTCTCCTTGAAATTGCTTTGCCTCCCCATTCCAAAACAAATTTAAAAATGAACCCTCCACATGTTGTTTCCATTGTGCCGTTTAAACTCTTTGAGTCTTTTCTTTTCTTTCCTTCAAACAATAATACCTCCTGCCTGTTAGGAGAAAAAGGAGGTTACTTTGCTGCCTTAAAAGACAATAAACCATAAGCCTACATGACTGTAAAAGTCAATTAGCATTCCAATTAATCTACATTGCATGTTAGCTCATGTGGAGGCTGCAGCAAAATAATCTATTTTCTTTGTCGTCACACAAAGTGTCAAGAAATGAAGTCTTTGTTATATAAGACATGCTAATAATTGTAATGGGGGGGATCTGACAAACCATGATATGATTCCATAAAGCAGTGACATAAAATAGCTAACCAGCAAAGCTGTAAAAAGCTTTTATACCCCGGCACTTTTTAAGAGACTACAGACGATAATAGAAGTCCGTGTAGCAATAAGATAAATAAATCTGGAAATGCACAAGCTTGATAACTGTATCACGCAGGTTCTTAAACAGGATTTCACTGGAAATGGTTTTCGAGCTTAAAAGCAAAGAAAAAAAGTGTGATCCATCAAGGGGGAATACATAAAAAATAAAGTCCTGAGAACACAGACAAAACAAAGCAAAGCAAACAAAACTTGCATACAGTTTATTCAGTTCCATAAAAATCATTATCCTGGAATGAAATTTGCAGCAAAAAAAAAGGATGCAAATATTTTCAGACACTATTATGTAAATGCCAGATGCTTCAAAAATCATCAAACTGGTTTTGCCCTCTCACAGTGAGAATAAAACCCCCAGAGAGTTCAGCTTCTTGTTTCAGTAGAGAACTACCAGATGCAAAGTACACACAAACACACATGCAGAGAGAGAGAGAGAGAGAGGAGGAGGAGGAGGAGGAGATAGAGAAGGAAAAGAGGGAAAGAGGAGGAGAGAGGGAAGGAAAGAGACAGAGATTCTGCAACCATCTCTCTCCGTTGGGTATCTCCTTCTACACTGGTGTATAAGGATTAAGGTAACACATCTCTCAAACCAAGTTTGACTTCTTGGGATTTCCATCAAACCAGCCAAGGCTGCCATGAGCTGGGACATTTAGTGCAGAAGTCCTCTAATTACAACAGTTCATTTAATGACTATTTGAAGTTCCAACAGCATTGAAAAAATTGGTCACCACACTATAAAAATGATGTTGAGACTCTAGAAAGAGTGTAGAGAAGAGGAACCAGGGTGACGAGGAGACTGGAGGCTATGACATATGAAGAATGGTTGCAGGAACTGAGCCTGGCTAGTCTAGGGAAGAGAAGGACCAGGGGAGACAGGATAGCAGTTTTCCAATATTTGAAGGGCTGTTATAGAGAGGAGGAAGAGGTCAAGTTGCACCCGAATAATGCTGAAACATAATGGATGAATAATGGATGAAAACTGAACAAGAAGAGATTCAACCTGGAAATAAAGAAAATTTTTCTGACACTGAGAAGAGAAGAGAAGTTGCTTTCAGATGTTGTCGGAGCTTCATCACTGGAAGAGATGGGACTGCCAACTGTCAAAAATGGTATAGGGTCTACTTGGGCAGATAACCTACAAGGTCCCTTCCAACTCTGTTGATCTGTTATTTCCGTTATGGTCTCCCTGGTAATCCAGATCTTTTAATCCAGCAATGCTTGGTGCGTGTTAAAATGTCCCATCCCAGTTTAATATTGTACCACAAAAAACCTTAATAAGCACCTTGGGTTTCTATTACCAAATTATCAAATGCCTCTTTCCATATGTTTCAATACTTAAATCCCAGCCCTAAACACATTTTCATGGATTTTCAAAGGAGCTTAATTCTATGTATGCGTATGCCTACACAATGCATATTCATTGCCTTCCATTTATTGCAAACAACTGTGATAACTGCCCTTTTCTTCTTAAGCTGCAGACATTAGCTGGCGTTTATGACCAGTGCATGAAAAGTTTCTGCTACAGATGTTTGTAGATTAAACTTAAGAATTCAGACTGACAGGTTGCAGCAGTTACAACTTCCCACAAGTATTATGAAACCCGAGCAATTACTTTTCAGCAACCGATGTTCAACACTTAAGGTGGCCCGGAGTTAAAAGAACAAATGGTGTTGTTCAGTTGCTAAATTGTGTATGACTATTTGTGGCTCCATGGACCATAGTACACCAACCCCTCCTCAATCCTCCATCTTCTGGAGGTTGTCTAAATTCATATTCATTGCATCGAGGACTCCATCCATCCATCCATCTCATCCTCTCCCATCCCTTTCTCCTTTGGCCTTCCAACTTTCCCAACATCGGGGTCTTCTCCAAGGAGTCTTCTCTTCTCTTCGGTTGGCCCAAATATTGAAGCTCCAGCTTCAGGATCTATCCTTCCAGAGGACACTCAGGGTGGATTTCCTTTAGGATTGACCAGTTGGATCTTCTTGCAATTCCAAGGGGCTCTCAAGAATCTTTTTCAAGACCAACAAGCGATGTTGCCTCTATTCATTGTTTCTCTAACTGATGTCTTGAGAAGTATAGACATTGCCAGTTGTGCTAAGGATGAGTAATGCAAAAGTCTCATTAAAAGATGCATTTTTTAAAAAGGAAGTTAGGTAATGGCATGTTGCATCCGTATAACTTTCCCTTCATGGCACTCATAAGAAAACCATAAGCATTTTTTTGAAAAGAATCAGAAAGCAGAATCTCAAAACCTAGCTATTATTATGGAATATTATAGCTGCATAAAAACAGATGGATAGAATCAAGACCATGTGAAGTGTTAATACCTCTTTATAATGCTTCGGTAAGGCCACACTTGGAATACTGCATCCAGTTTTGGTCACCACAATACAAAAAAGATGTTGAGACTCTAAAAAGAGTGCAGAGAAAAGCAACCAAGAGGATGAGGCGACTGAAGGATAAACCATATGAAGAACGGTTGCAGGAACTGGATATGTCTAGTTTGATGAAAAGAAGGACTAGGGGTGACATGAGAGCAATTTTCCAATATTTTAGGGGCTGCCACAAAGAAGAGGGAGTCAAGCTATTCTCCAAAGCACCTGAAGACAGGAGAAGAAGCAATGCCTCTCTCATCAAGGAGAGAAGCAACTTAAAACTAAGAAATTTCCTGAGAGGACAGTTAACAAGTGGAATAAGTTGCCTTCAGAAATTGTAGGTGGAGGTTTTTAAAGAAGAGATTGGACAGTCATTTGTCTGAAGTGGTATAGGGTTTCCTGACTAAGCAGTGGGTTGGACTAGAAGACTTCCAAGGTCTATTCTATTCTATTCTATTCTATTCTATTCTCTGGGATAACAGCAACTAATACCAGATAGCTAAATCTTGGGGTTAAAACCTCACAGTGCCCGTGGATAATTTAGGTAGAATTTGGGGAAAGCTCACCTATTATCTTCAGTTTCCTGAAGGATGGACAGAAGAGCAGGAGGGATAGAAAAACAGGACACTAATACATTTGGAAAGGCCTTTGGAAGAAAGAAAGGAAGGAAGACAATTCAGCTTTACAACTGTGTGTTGCTTTAGGATGCCTTATTTTTAAAAATGAAACTCATCACAGATGTCCAAAATTCATGGAAATTTAAAGTTGTTCCATTTTGCCCAGATTGTAACCAAAATAAATATAAATTCATTGGTTGGTTTACTTTAAAAAACTAGCACCACAGTCACATATCGTGTGAGTATGTATGGGCGTGTATGTAGGCATGTTTCATTCCTTTTTTCTTTTTTTTTTCTTTTTATGAAGTCATTCCTTCTTCCCTTCCTCTGGCTTCTTTCTTTCTCTTCTTTCTTTCTTTTTTTCTCTCTCTTTTTCTTTCTTTCTTTCTTTCTTTCTTTCTTTCTCTCGCTCTCCCTTTCTATCTTTTCTTTCTTTCTCTCTGTCTCTCTCTTCTTTCTCTCTTTATCTCTGTTACTTTCTTTCTCCTTCTCCCTTTCTTTTTCTTTCTCTTTTCTTTCTTTCTCTCTCTTTCTTTCTTTCCTTTTTTTGCAAATAATGATTTATGCAAAGTCACCCAGACGTATCTTGCTTCTCTGGTGAAGTTTATTATCTTCAAGTTGGACAGACAAGTCATTAAGCTCTCGTAGGATTAGTGGAGGGAAAGATCCACTGCATTGTGATTTTCTGGTTACATGGCTCAGTACAATAATGCTTTGAGAAAGTCAAAGCCAATTTTAGCTCTGTCATTATAAGACACTTTACAGTATGTCATCAACAGGCAGTGATAAATATTAGAGCTGATAAAGGTTTCCTCCACATAAAGAGATGTTTCTGTCATACACTAGTTGAAAGAATAATATAGAGAATAATTTATAAAGAGTATTCTTAACCCAGGTTTCTCTCCCTCCCTCTCTTGCTCTTACTCTCTCTCTCTCTCTCTCTCTCTCTTGCGCTCACTCTTTCTCTTTCTAGTGTATGATAGAGAGGAGTCCTTGAGGCTCTCTGAGATTAGTGGGTGTCTTGCAGATCTTTCATGACCCAACTAGTTGAGATCATCAACAGTTTTCTGCCTAGTTTAGTACAAACCATGCAAATACAAAAACGGGAGACACGTAACACTCAGTAATGGCCCTGTATGAACTACGTAGTTGTAAAGTTGGGTCTTCATCTGCTAATTTCCATATATTTTTCTACTTTGAACAAAGCTGGAGGTAAGTATCCAGGGAGCTTGGCTGTGAATTGTATGCTGCCCTTCCTAATTCCTTGGAACATGATTGTTTACTCAAAAGTATTGGTTTTCCACAAAGCTGCCCCCAAGAAGAGGGAGCCAACCTATTCTCCAAAGTCCCAAAAGTGCTTTTTCCTCCCCAAGAGGCAACTGAACTTTCTGGTTTTTCTTGGAAGCCCTTTTGTTCCTCATCCAAGAAACTTCTTGTCTAGTCACCTCTTGAAAAAAAAAGCACCTTTGAGACAACCATGATCTGATGACTGAGAACCTCCATAGACTATTCTCCAAAACACCAGAAAGCAAGACAAGGAACAATAGATGGAAACCAATCAAGGAGAGAAGCAACCTGGAATGGAGAAAATTCCTAACAGTGAGGACAATTAATCATGGAACAGAAAAAAATTATACACTTTTATTAGAGGTAAAATTAGAAGAAGTTGTTAAGGGATGTATGATAGCTTGGGCTCAAAACATAGGACATAATATAAATTTGACAGATTGGGAAAGTATTTGAAACCAAAACTACAAATTAACAAAATCGGTGTCATACAAAGAGAATTTATAAGATGTTCTATAAATGGTATCTGCCCCCAGTGAGACTGGCAAAGTTATACCCCAACATGAGTCTGGCATGTTGGAAATGTAGAAAGAAAGAGGGTACCTTCTATCATATATGGTGGTTTTGTCCTGAGGCCCAAAAATACTGGCTTAAAATTAAATATTGGCTGCAAGAAATTCTTAAGGATCAAATAGAATTGGAACCAGAATTATTCTTGTTAAGGATATTTAAAAAGAAATATGGAAAAAAACCATGAAATATATATTTTAATGACCGCCAGAATAGCTTGCGCTCAATGCTGGAAGCACAACTGTATTCCCCCAGATGAATTGATCATTCAAAAAATTATGACGTGTGCTGAAATGGATATACTGACCTTAATGTTACAAGAGAAAGATGAGCCTGAATATTACAAATTCTGGGGAAAATGGTATAATTGGATTGAATTAAGGACAGACGGAATATGAAGGAATTTAAGATAAGCAATGTACAGATTAAATGTATATATTTGTACAAATAATATATATATTTGTAAATATGCACAAAGGATAGAAATGTGTGAGGTTGATGTCACAGAACTGTTAATGTAATGATTACAATACATTTTTGTTTTGAAAAGACATAAAGGTCGAATAAAGTTTATTTAAAAAAAATCAATGGAACAGAAGTTGCCTCCTGAAACTGTGGGTGTTCCATCACTGGAGGTTTTTAAGAAGAGTTTGGAGAACCATTTGTCTAGAATGGTAGAAGGTTTCCCGCTTGACTGGACTAGAAGACCTCCAAGGACCCTTCCAACTCTGTAATTCTATTCTATTCCTAGCTCACCATCAGACCAAAACCTGAGTGTGTCCCTGTGGCTTGCATGCCTTAGTCTTTTTTCCATCACTCATGTCACAAGAACAATAAAAAAGATGCCCAATAAATATCAAGAACCATCTTGTTCTTCCCGCAAACATTTTATTCTCCTTCTAGCAGTATTCTGTTTCAACTTCACTTTTCAATATCTCAGCTGGGAGCTATTTAACACTCTCAGGTTAGTGTTTACAAGTGAAACTAAGTTTAAATTGGCTGTTTCAGAATAAATGACTGCTCGTTCGAGGCGCAGTGGAGAAAGGCATGCCGGCCCGCACTAGCACATAAGGCACAGTTGGCAGATTTTTAGCAACCCCTGCATCAAATACATCCCACTGTCATGGGCTTCCTGTAAATCAAACAATATAAGTTGAATTGAATACTTCTACAGCTCAAGCAGAATTTTATGAGCAAATATCACTAAGAGAGAGAGCAGCCCCATGGAAGGATAAATTGGAAGTCCGTTACCCAGAATCTACTATTCATTTTCTCTGAGAAGGACACCTGAGAATATCCATTTTTATTCCACTCCTGGATGCCTGGCCAGGACACTTCATTATGTAGATAAGTGCTCCAACTCAGCAGAAGATATAAAAGTAGGTAATTGTGTTGGGTAAGGTCAGGACGGGTGTGAAGGCAACAGCTAGATGGAGGCATTGCCATCATTCAGACCTGGGTGATTTCTGCTGGGAAAAAAAGTCATCTCTATTTGTAAAGACAGAACAGGCAGTGAAATTCACCATGTTGGCTATGCTGCATTGTAAGAACTCTTGTTGGCTATGCTCTTGTAAGAACTCGGATAAAGGTAAGCACTGTAAGTTACGGTAAGGAGGACTTCCCGATGACCAGATCGTAGTCTTATCTGAGAGAAATGAGTTTGGAATGTAGAACAGGGTAGGTGGAATTGCTGGTGCTTTATTCAAGCACTAAGAAAACTAAGTGGGTAATATAATCTTATTTTTATAAAAGAGGTTATTGATGAAATTTTCATGCCACCTTAGAGAGTTGTGGATAAAAGAACTGTCCAATCTCTTCTGGAAAACCTCCCATGATAGAGCACCTACAACGTCTGAAGGCAACTTATGTTTCACTGGTTCATTGTCCTCACTGTTAGGAAGTTTCACCTTAGTTCCAGGTTGCTTCTCTCCTTGAATGGTTCCCGTCCATTGTTTCTTGTCCTGCCTTCTGGTGCTTTGGAGAATAAGTTGAGCCCCTCTTCTTTATGGCAGCCCCTCAAATATCCATTGAAAAGCCATTGTCCATTGCAAGGGTCTTCAAACTTGTCAAGTTTAAGATTTGCGGACTTCAACTCCCAGAATTCCTGAGCTAACATGACTGGAGGAGAAATTCTGGGAGTTGAAGTCTACAAGTCTTAAAGCTGTCAAGTTTGAAAACTCCTGGTCCATTGAATGGCTGTCCAATCACTTCTTAAAATCTTTTTAAAAATCTTCTTAAATCTTAAAATCTTCTCTTAAAAACCTAAAAATCTCTTCTCAAAAACCAACAGGATTGGAGTACCCACAACTTCTGAAGGAAAGATGTTCCACAAACTAATTGTTCTCACTATCAGGAAATTTCTCATTAATTCTTTCTCATCGCTGTTATCACTCCTTTTTCTACTTCCATATCTCACTGAAGCCCTTGAAGCTAACTCAGGATTTTCTTCAATTCCATCAGTCTCAGAACTGGACAAGGAAAAAAGAGGAGGAAACAGGGAGAGATGAGATTTTTCTGTCAAGGAGAAAATGGACTGATTGCAAATTCTGTGGGGCTGGAGGACTTACAAGGGAAGGACATGAAGGAATGTAGCTGACTTTTAACTCATGGGAAAGTGACTCTACATCACAGGTATTCAAACTTGGCAAGTTTAAAACTTGTGGCCTTCAACTCCCAGAATTCCTGAGATAACATGCCTGGAGGAGGAATTCTGGGAAGTTGAAGGCCACAAGTCTTAAAACTGTCAAGTTTGAAGACCCCTGTTCTACATAATGGGGCAAGTCCAGATCTCTTTCTGAAGGAGTGCAAAGATAGAGGTGGAAGTGGATTTTTTAAACACACACACACAAGCACACAGAAATGAAGTAGAAAAGATTGACGCCTATCAATACACAGTTAAAAGTGGGGTTGTTAGACTAAGCATGAGCCCCAGAATTGAATAACAAACTCAGGTGATCATTCTCAGCCCACAAAGCCAAGGTAAATTGATGCGAGCAGGAATTAGCTCAATGCTCCCCAAGATGAGCTTAAAACATAAGATTAATGTATGTATAAATTTGTTAAATTGGCTTCGCCTTTGCAGAAAGATCCCATTATTTCTTGGAGAAAAAGAAATCAGGCCGTTTTACTTCTCGCTGTGACTCGCCACAACCTTTCTTATCTCCAGAGCTGACTTTCCCAGCTGCTGCATGGAAGGAGGATTTTCCTTATGACAGTCTTCTGGCAGCAACCGATAAGGAAGAAAAACAAGGCCCTATTTTTAAAGAGTTGTAGCAACGAAAAAGGTTCTATTGTTATGCAGGGCACCGGCAGTTGTAAATATTAATCTCACAGGCATCTAATAATTTAATGAAAACATATTCACCATGGACTATTTTGTATGCTGCGGCTTGCAGTATATTGCCGGCAAGATACATAACAAGTTTATTTTAAATTCCCTTCCCCCCCTGCCCCCCACAATTTTCAAGGGTCTTCCAGCTAGGCATGCTAAACATTTGTAACTGAGTTGGGTTTGTTGTTGTTAAGCGCTCCCAAATATTGCTGGTCCTGTAAAGTCACGCTGAATGGGATACCAATTTGGTCCAAGGGTTAAGGCAGCTGGCGAGAAAGGAAGAGGCCCTGAATTCAAGTCTTGCCTTAGCCATGAAAGCCAGCTGGATGCCCTCGGGTTACTCTCAGTCCCTCTCTCTCAGCCCAACTCACCTCAAAGGGTTGTTGTTGTTGTTGGGAAAATATGAGGAGGAAGATGTGTTGGGTGTGAGTTGAGTTATTTGTAAAAAAAAAAAAAATGAGGACCAGGAGTAACATGACAGCAGGCTTACAATATTTGAGAAGCTGCCACAGTGAGTAGGGGATCATCAACCTATTTTACAAAGCAGGCAGGACAAGAAGCAACGAATGGAAACTTATCAAGGAGAGAGAAGCAACATGGAATTAAGGAGAAACTTCCCAACAGGGAGCACAATTAACCAGTGGAACAGAAGTTGCCTTCAGAAATTGGAGGTGATCCATCACTGGAGACTTTTAAGAAGAGACTGGACAGCTGTCTGGAATGTTGTAGGTCTCCTGCCTGTTCAGGGGGTTGGACTAGAAGACCTCAAGGTCCCCTCTAACTCTGTTATTCTGTATTCCTTGGACCTCTTTGTTGATGGGGTGCTGCAAACCTTTATAGGCCTCAAATATTAGAGACCCTTGTTAGAATAAGAGGAAGAAGCTGGAAAATGGGGTTTGGTTGCAGTGGTGGGATTCAACAAATTTTACGACCAGTTCTGTGGGCGTGGTATGGCTTGGTGGGCGGAGCAAGGGAAGGGTACAACAAAATCCCCCTTCCCTCCCCACCCCACTAACCTGCTTCCCACTCCGTTCTCCTGTGCAGGGCAACCAAAGAAGACCCAGCCAATCAACTCAATGGGAGGCAGAGAATAGATGGGGTTGGTGGGGCCAATCAGAGGCGGGATTGGCCAGTTTTCCAAACCACTCAAAATTTCCACTACCAGTTGTCCAGAACTGGTCAGAACCTGCTAAATACCACCTTTGTTTGGTTGTTCATCAATATAAGGGTGCCATATACTGGTCTATACATGTACTAAGACCATACTATGGGCAGGCAATGCTGCATATGGTATGGCCATGACTCAGGCAAGTAATCCGATGTATATCTTCTATATCTTGCAAACAAGCATTGATCCCAAGCCTTAATTGACTGGTGTTAGAACACATAACATTTCACACCAACAGAAATAGCACTTGTCAAAGCAGGACAGAGATACTACATAGGCTGACACACTTTCACCAAGGAGGAAATTCACCATATTCTACCTAGAAACAAAAAAACAAAACAGAAAATGGAGCGGATAAGGATTTTGTTCCTCCAGACTGCTTATGTGTAACTATCCCAAATATTTACAGACCTCTCACATCCCAGACATAAACTGTTTCAACTCCTTCCCTCAAAACAACGCTATAGAGCACTGCACACCAGAACAACTAGACACCAGGACGTTTTTTCCCCAAATGCCATCACTCTGCTAAACAACTAATTCCCACAACACTGTTCAATTATTTATTAAGACTGTATTACTATTCTTCTTCTCATCCTTCCTAGTACCTATTTCCCATTTACTTCCTAGTACCATAGTACCTAGTACCAAGTAATACCAAGTACATAGTACCAAGTAAGTTCCCATAATTTACTTCCTGATACTTATTTCCCATTTAATAGGTACTATTTCCCTAGTACCTATTTCTTCCCATTTACGACTATAATCTTTTTGCTTGTATCTTTACAATTTATCTTGTTTTATTTAGTTTCCTAGCAGGATTTATGTTGATTGCTAATTTAGTATCCTAGGACTATCCCTAAATGTTGTATCTTATGATTCAGGATGAATGTATTTTTATGATGACCGTGATCATGATTTATCACCTATATCTTTTGCAAGTACTGAGAGCATCTGCACGGAAGACAAATTCCTTGTGTGTTGAATCACACTTGGCCAATAAAGAATTATATTCATTTAAAAGAATAATAGCACCCTTTTTTATGAAACTCATGACACAGTGGACTTCTTGCATAGGAAACATAACACACTTTCTTGTAAATATTATTATTGCACTCTATTTTTTTGTGATTCTAGTTTTTAACTGTTTTAACTTCTTCTTAACACTCTTCATTATATTGATTGGTTGGTTTTGTGTTTTTATTCAGGTGCTTTGCACAGAGTTAGGCAGCTACACAAATTTAATAAACAAACAGAATTATAGACTTTAAGAGCTATGCTTTTCCATTCTAGATCACCAGGAAAAAAGGCTGACAATATTTATGAGCCCATAATATCTTATGACTATACAGCATATGGAAAGCTATGACTTGTAAGGCAAGAAGAGGGAATGATAAAAGAGAACAAATTAACGGGGGAAACAAAGGGTAAAAAAAAATAGCCCTGATATGTATTTGTGAAGAGAAAAGGAAAGGAAAGCAAGCAAGAGGCAGGAAAGCTGGATTTTCTGGGATTGAGCTGATGAATGCATGCCCAGAAGTGAAGATGTAATTTTATTTATCAACAGAAGGGCCTCTGTATGTCAAAAAGTATAAATGGATATCATCCAGCTTGTTGTGCAAATCCTTAGGTTGATTATAGTGGCCTGTTATCCTCTAGGAAATGATGATAAGGAAAGAATCAGAGATTAGTTTGGGGAAAATAACTGTACAAAAGTCTGAATAAATGTTTTCTTAAAGGAAAAGGAAGAGGTTCCCTCTATCCAGCTGTGTCTGACTCTTGGGGGCAGAGCTCATCTCTGTTTCTTGCCAAAGGAGTCAGCATCGTCCGAAGATGATTTCCATTGTCATGTGGCCAGCATAGCTATTTGCCCAGAGGAACATGGAATGCTGTTATCTTCCCACCGAAGTGGTACCTATTCATCTACTTGCATTTGCATGCTTTAGACCTGCTCAATGGGGAGCAGCTGAAGCAAGGAATGGGAGCTCACTCTATAGCATGGTGCTTAGGTCTCGAATCTAGGCTGTCAAGTTTTCCATCAAACAAGCTCAGCATCTTTAACCACTGAGTCATTGGGGTCTATGACAATTCACCACGGGACAATTCATGGGGGGACTAATATCAAAGAAATGGTGGAACAGAATCATTAAATAAAGAATGCAAAATGAAGGGCAGAAGGACGGGCAAAAATTGAAATAGACTTTTTAAAATTAATTTATTTTAAATAATTAAATGGAATGGTGAAATTGTCCCACCCTGAGTTAGCTTTGGTGAGTTGTCCCATTCTGGAGCCATTGTAGTCCCCCAAGATGTGATCTTAAAAGCTCTGTTATGTTCTGTTAGAGGTGAACATAAGGAAGATAGCATGATGTAACATGGCCACTTGAAGACCGAAGAAGAAATGTTAATGTGAATTGTTTGTTTGAATAACTGCTTAAGGAAATATTTTTTTTGTTTCAAAGACTCTGAATCAGAATACTCCCAAGTTGACCCTTGTTTCTTCGCTGTTCCTTTCTCCTGGCAGCTGTGCGCATGCACATATCGGGAACAGGCTCTAGCTGTTCTTCTTCCCCACTGATCTCTGACTCCGAAGTCAGCTGATAAGTGTTGGATGGCCCTGGCCCCATCTCTGCCTCCGACACAGAGCCCTCGTCCGAGCCTTCCCCAGACTCCAGGATTGGCCCATGTTTCTCTCCAACCTCCACTCCTCTTTCACTCTCACTCCCCTTTCACTCCTCTTTATTACCTATGGTAGGGGCCATTCACCGTCCACCTGTGCCCTTACTCCTGAGTCGACCCTTGTTCCTTAACTGTTCCCTTCTCCTGGCAGCTCTGCACATGAACACATCGGGAACAGGCTCCAGCTGTTCTTCTTCCCCACTGATCTCTGACTCTGAAGGCAGCTGATAAGTGTCGGACAGCCCTGGCCCCATTTCTGCCTCTGATGCAAAGCCCTCGTCAGAGCCTTCCCCAGACTCCAGGATTGGCCAATGTTCCTCCCCAACCTCTTCGCTCTCTAAGTCTGCCACCAGCTCTGCTGGCCACTGGCAGGACACAACAGGAACAGAGATTTGAATAATTTGTAGAACAGTGCACCGCTAATTGAGTAATGCCTATAAAGAATCTGGGAACAAGCTGGATTCTGTGATCTCTGAAATTTTGCTACAACATGTCATTCCAACTGCAAAGATTAGAAAACAGAACAAACATAAAGTAGTCCTTATATTGTACACCCAAGGTAATGAATGGCACAGCCTGTTCCAACTCCCTCTTTGACTACAGTATCTTATCCTTGTTTGTTTACAGCTCACAAGATTTCAATGGTACATTTTGACTTTGAAGTGCTCCTTCATTAACTTTGGACTCCCTCCCTCCACGTCTTTTCTTCCCTGCTAAAATGGCACAAAATGAAGTGCATTTATATAAAGAACCCAATATTACCCTCAAATACAGTTATCACACAACCACTTCGGCATACACAGAGATGTATGTCTGTGTTGGTATCTGCACTCAGATGAAGTTTTCGTCGTAACAATTAGGGTGGCAATCGTACAATTCTTCTGTGGCTGATAGGAAAAGATGAAAGGAAATAGTGATCGAATAACCCTAACCCCAGGATTAAAAATTGTAACATAGATCTGACACAATGGTGCCTTTTGAAAACCCTTGTTCGAGTCTTCCTCTCCATTAGTTTTGTGGATTTATACACGAAATTTACAATCAATAGCTCTCAAAGGAAGGAGGGAGGGAGAGAGGGAGATAGATTTCAAATTGAGAATAGAGCTGGAAGGGACATTGGAGGTCTTCTAGTCTAGCCCCCTGATAAAGAAGGGGAACCTATACTATTTCAGACAAGTGAGTGTCCGGTCTGTTCTTTCAAAACTTCCAGCGATGGAGCACCCACAACTTTTGAAGGCAATTTCTGTTCCATTGGTTTATTATCCTCCCTGTAGGAAGTTTCTCCTTAGTTCTAAGTTGCTTCTCTCCTTCATTAGTTTCCATCCATTGCTTCTTGTCCTGCCCTCAGGGGCTTTGGAGAAAATGTTGACCTCTTCTTCTTTGTGGCAGCCCCTCAAATACTGGAAGACTGCTATCATGTCACCCCGAGTTTTTTGTTTCTCTAGACTGGCCATATCCAATTCCTACAACCGTTCTTCGTGTTTTAGTCTCCGGGCCTTCAGTCATCTTAGCTGGGAAATTTTCAAGTGCCTTGTGGACTCACTAGCCATTGGTCTATTGACTAGCATCGATATGTTTGTGGCTAGACTTAACTGGGACATTCTGGGTTTTTGCTGAAGGGAGTTGTGGGAGAATATTAATAAATCCACTAAGCCATGGTTTCATTTTTGTGTGAGTGAATGGGACAGCATGTTTATCATGGATAAACAGTTTGACCCAATGCCTCTCGCTGGAAACATTTAAATGGCCTATATATTATTTATTTCCTTTATTTTATAATATAAGTCCAATGCCTTTCAGCGCAATGATTCTTAAAACTGCTCCCAATCATAAAATCAGATTTAGATGCCAACGAGATTACCAGGATTCACGCTGATTTCATAAAAAGTTCCCAGTCAGGAACTTCTGAAGATGGTGTTTTGTTTCCAATGTCCTATGGCTATAAGGAATAAATATTCATTGCCCTGCATTTTAGAACATTGTATCGAATAGTATATTGTTAGCCTGCTGATGGGTATGAATGCTGAAGAGAAGGCAGCAGAAATCAGATTTTACTTCTGGAATAGCAAGTGTCATTGAGCAAATCTGGACCAATGGCCAACTCTCTTTAGCTAGAAGAGTATTTCTAAACAATTCCCTATTTGCTCATTGACAAGGTAACTGTGATGAACATTACAGGTCCTTGGTGCTCTCTGAGCCTGCTGGTTTTCTTGCAGACATTTCATTACCCAACTAGGTAACATTATCAGTGCTAAGAAGGAGAGGGTTTTGCTTTCAGTTGATATTCTAGTGGTTTAGTGAGGGTGGCCTTGGAAGTTCTTTGCTTGGGCTGTTTGCTGTTCCTTATTTGGGGTATTGTTGACTTGATTGTTGGTCTGATGTTAACCTATGCTGGTCTAGGTGATGTTTGCTGGTGGAGAGGTACTGAGGTCTTTTTTTGGGGGGTGGCACGTTGATTGTCTCATAATCTTGTCTCATAATCAAAGGCCTCCAAACTTGGCAACTTTAAGACTTGCTGACTTCCACTCCCAGAATTCTGGGAGTGGAAATCTACAAGTCTTTAAGTTGCCAAGGTTGGAGATGTTTGATAGATGTTGCTCATGTCCATGTGTCCACTGATGGCCGAGTTATCAGAGTGCCAGACTTCTAGAAATTCTCTGGCATTTTTTGGACTTGGCTTGGTCTAGCATGGTCCCATTTTCCCAATTGAAACTGTGGTTAAATCTGCCCAGATATTGTAAAATGAAAGAATTTTCTTCATGACTTCTGACTACCAGTTGGTTTTTGTGGATGCTTCCTGCCAATCTTCTGTTTATTTGTCCTACATAGTGGTTGTTGCAGGCCTTACATTGTATGTTGTAGGTGACTCCTGTTGTTTTTCTTCTGGAGTTGTTGGGTCCTGTGGTCTGCTTAGGATGTTTTCAAGAATATCTTGACAGCTGAGGGATCTCGGAGTCTTAGTGGACAACCATTGAAATATGAGCCAGCCATGTGCAGCAGATGCCAAAAAAGCCAACACTGTCCTAGGCTGCATCAACAGATCACGTGAAGTGTTAATACTGCTTTATAAGGCCTTGGTAAGGCCACACTTGGAATACTGCATCTGGTTTTGATCATCACAATGTAAAAAAAGATGTTGAAACACTAGAAAGAGTACAGAGAAGAGCAACTAAGAGGATTTAAGGGATGGAGGCTGAAACATAGGAAGAACAGTTGTAGGAACTGGGTATGTCTAGTCTAAAAGAAGGGATGACGTGATAGCAGTCTTCCAATATCTGAGGGGCTTCCCCAGAGAAGAGGGAGTCAAGCTCTTCTCCAAGTATCTGAAGAAAGGACAAGAAGCAACGGATGGAAACTAATCCAGGAGAGAAGCAACCTAGAACTAAGGAGAAATTTCCTGACAGTGAGAACAATCAGTCAATAGAACATCTTGCCTCCAGAAGTTGTGAATGCTCCAACACTGGAAGTTTTTAAAAAGATGTTGGATAATCATTTGTCTGAAATGGTATAGGGTTTCCTACCAGCAGGGGGCTGGACTAGAAGACCTCCAAGGTCCCCTCCAACTCTATCCCCTCCAACTCTAGAATATTCTATTCTATTATCTCAGAAACCACCAACAGATTTCTACAACCACCTGGCTTTGGCATAGCACACAAGCCAACTAAAGCCCTTCAGAACATCCCAGAGATGGCAGGATCTCTCTGTAATTATTCTCAACTTCGGTGGGTTTTCAATGCTTCATGATTTACTTCACATTAAAAGAAGAGGTGAGCAAGAATGATCAGAAGGCATTAATGTCCTAAAATTAACTTCATCCTTTTTGTGCTGCTGATGCCGCAAGTTGACAAAATGCCCCGATGTTTCACGATTCGCCAAAAACTTTTACCATTGTTAAGAAGGTGCCCGATGAAAGCCGGGCTAAATGTAACAATGGCTTCTGGAAAGAAAAATAATAATAATGACAGTTTTGCGTATCCATATAAAAAGCAAAATACCCAGGAATGTTCAATTTTCTGCAAACAGCAGTGGGCCAGTGGGCTTATTTCATGATGATAATGGAAGGCACATAACCTATGATGGCTGCAGGCAAATGTGATTTATTGGAGGACTCTCAAATAGAGAAGATAAACCTATAACTAGCTGGCAGCCATCTTTTTTTAAGGGAGAGAGCTGTAACAAGAGGGAAGGGAAGGAAGGTACAATGGGTGCAGTTTCCTCATTTTGGGGGCTTCCGGAAGCAGCGATTCGTGCCTCAGAAATATCGGCTTTGAGGAATGGCCGCTGTGAAATTATAACTGTTGTTCTGTGGAGTTCTTAATCTCCAAGAACAGGGATATTAAAAAAACAAACAAACCAAAACAATAAAGCATAAAAGATTATAAACTACCAAGATGGTATAATTCTTGCTTGCAACTGGAAAGATCTTGGAATATTTTTCTTCTTCCAACTAATACATCAATAACATTTAGTCATGAGGAATCTATGGAAAAAAAAATGAAGGAATACTTCTAAAATTGTTTCATTGCACTGAAATCCTAAATATGCACTGATTAATCTTCTCACTAAAATCTGTAACAAACAATAGTCACATACTCTGTTTGGGGAGGTTTATGGAATACCTACATATATTTAATAAAGGCACAGAAAAAGGAAATTGTTTTAAGGACCCATCATGCTTGGCAAGGTTTGTGGATGGTAGAAGCATGAGAGAGCAACAAAAAATAGATGCTAAGAGCAGATGGGTCTTTGCAAGAACAGTTGCGAGGTCAGGTCAAAATGGGTCACCAAATCACCAAGAATGGCACCAAATCATCAGTGGCACTTAACTTTTTTAACATGGATAATGAAGGTTGACCACCAAAAAAAGAAAGGAAAGAAAAGGCATAGAGAGATAAGACAAACCAGGAAATAATAAGCTTTCGTGCTTCATGTCTTATTCAATAACTTAGAAGGCCGTTTTACCAAATATAGGACCATCTGTTTCCTAGGAAAGGAGCACAAAGGGATGATGATGAACATGGTGATGAAAAAGATGGTGATGAAGACAAAGATGAAGAAGATGAAGACAAAGATGAAGATGATGAAGACAAAGATGAAAATGATGAAGACAAAGGTGAAGATGAAGACAAAGTTGAAGATGATGATGATGAAGATAAAGGTGAAGATGATGAAGACAAAGGTGAAGATGATGAAGACAAAGATGGAAGATGATGATGAAGACAAAGAAGAAGGTTATGATGATGAAGACAAAAATAATGACAATGATGAAGATGAGGGTGATAATGGAGACAAAGGTGAAGATGATGAAGACAAAGATGGAAGATGATGATGAAGATGAAGGTGAAGATGATGAAGACAAAGATAATGACAATGATGAAGATGATGATGAAGATGAAGATGATGAAGACAAAGATGAAGATTATGATGAAGACAAAGATGGAGATGAAGATAAAGATGAAGACAAAGGTGAAGATGAAGGCAAACATGAAGATGACGATGATGGTATCCATTCAGTCATGTCTGGCTTTTGGGCCAGTACATCACAAGGATATACCAACTCTTGCCCAATTGTGATCTTTCTAGGTATTCAGGCAGTCCTTGACTTATGACCACAACAGAGCCCAACATTACTGTGACTAAGGGAGGCATTTGTTAAGTGAGTTTTGCCCTGTTGTACGACCTTGCTACAGTTGTGTTCGGTGAATATCTGAAGTTAGTAACCTGGTTGTTAAGTGAGTCTGACTTCTCCATTGACTTTGCCTGTCAGAAGGTTGAAATCACATGACTGTGGGAAGCTCAACTATCAAAAATATGAGTCGGTTGCTCAGCATTTGACTTTGGATCAGGTGACCGTGAGGATGTAGGATGGTCATAAATGTGAAAAACGGAAGTCCCTTTTTTTTCCCAATCCCATTGTAACTTCGAACAAACTACTGCAGGTGAGAACACAGTGGATTTGAAGATCTTTGGCCAGGTATTCAGAGCAGTTTTGTTCCTTTCGCGTTGATGGCTGATGCCAAAATGCAGAAGCCATCCACCATCCTGACAGTTCACTTGTAGATTCTCAGGCTTTCTCTGGTTGTTCTCAGTTTCCTCATATTCTCTGTTATTGGAGCTAAAAACTTGTCAGCTGGCTTCAGTTCCTTTCCTCTCTGTCCTTGGGCAAGCAGGAGAGGGCAGACCGAGGAATAAAGGATCTCAAGTTGAGGTTCTAATTATTGTGGCCGACTATTAACTTTAATTGCAATAAAATAAAAGTGGTCGGCTTTGACAGCAACAGAACCAAACACAGATCCCATTAACCATGAACCGTTCTTCTTATTACGGGAAAGAAATTTATAAACCGAAAGAAAAAAGGTTGTCACGAATACTTCTGTGTGTGTGTGTGTATGTGGGTGGGTGGAGATATATATATGTGTGTGTGTGTGTTTGTGTGTGTATATATACTAACACATGAACTCAATACCCGTGCTTCACTACGAAACTAAGTGATCGGGCTTAGTTTTTGGGGAGGAAAATAAGGGGGAGGAATTCTGCCTCTGACTACCAGCATCCATCTGTATTCAGCACTGTCAGTGCATGAGAGAGTTGAGGGCTGTTTGGAAACTGAAACTGTATTTGCTGTGTGAGCAAGAAGGAGACAGTAAGGAGCCTGGGTGTGACTTAGCTCAACTGTTCTGTACTCAAGCTGCTTGGTGCTCTGAAATGGAAATTGAAACTGCAACTCCTCTCCTCTGCTTGTGTTTTGTATTTGGAAGAGATTTCTTTTCAGGTGGGGAGGGAGAGTAGAACTCCTTAGCATCAGAGCATGTTAATAATTACAATATAGGAAATACTAATGGTCTGAGGGTCATTTGGAAAAATCCTTTCCTAGGGAGCACTAGAAGCCAAGAGGAGCATAGTTGCCAAATTTCAAGTTTGAAGGTTTTACGGTTCTGGAGATTTCGTGATGATTCATGAGTGGCCTTTCGCTTTAATAGACATAGATATATATAGATATTTCCTAAAAGAGAGAGGATTGAATATGCGCTACAAGGAGAACATCTTAGGGTAAGTGATTCATCCTTGATTATTCTGTTTTATGAGTTGACAGTGTTCTAGAAGAGACTGGACTGCCATCTGTCTGAAATGATCTAGTGCAGGGGTCTTCAAACTTGGCAACTTTAAGAATTCTTCCTCCAGTCATATTAGCTCAGGAATTCTGGGAGTTGAAGTCCACAAGTCTTAAAGTTGCCAAATTTGAAGGCCCTTGGTGTAGGGTCTCCTACTTTGGGGGGAGGGGGGGTTGGACTAGATGACCTCCAAAATCCCTCTCAATTCTGTTAATCTTTTAGCTTCTAGAACGTCCGTATAGAGGTAGTTCTAGTCTTACAACTGTTCATTTACTGACCATTTGAGAACATAACAGCACTGAAAAAAAGTGATGTAGGATCCTTTTTCAAACTTATGTCTGAGGCACCATCCCCAGGGTCACATGATCAAAATTCGGAGGCTTGGTGACTGACTCACATTTATGACAGTCTCAGTGGCCCATGATCTCCTTTTGCGACCTCCCAACAAATGTGAAAGCCAGATTCTCTTCACAACTGCGTGACTAAATTTGATCAGGGCTGAGATTCACTTCGGAAATGTGGCAAGAAAAGTCATACATTGTGCAGAACTGAACAAATTTCTCAACAAATGTCTCACTTAGTGACACAACTTCTGGGTTGAATGGTGATCGTAAGTTGAGGATGACCTGTACAGCTTATCCTGATTTATTATTGTGGCATTATTATTATTTTATTTTATTTTTATAAATAACTCAAGGCAGCAAACACATTCAAACACGCCTCCCGTCTCCTATTTTCCCCACAACAACAACCCTGTGAGGTGGGTTAGGCTGAAGGAGGAGGACTGAATCCAGGGTAAGGATCCTGGGCTAAGATAAGACTACTCACCGACTCCTGGGTTCTAACCAGGTACTTTAACCGCTACACCAAATTATCTGTATGTATTTCTCTAGATTAGGGTTGTCAAACTCAAGCCTTGTGGACCAGATCTGGCCTGTGGGGGGGCTGGTCTGGCAGTAGCGAAGAACCAGCTCACTATGCCCCTGGCCAGGAGTGGGCTTCAAAAATTTTAGCCAGGTTGCTGGTTGATCATGGCCTACTCGGCCTCCTGCACCATGGCGGGAGGGGGGTGTTTTTGTCCTCCCCAAACTCCTGAGGCTTTCCTCGAACCTCCAAGAGGACGAAAATGGCCTCCCTGGGCTCCAGAGGTTCTCTGGAAGCCAGAAACAGGCCCATTTCTAGCCTTCCCGAACTTCTGGGAGATCCGTTTTTCGTCCTCCCCGAGCTTCCGTGTGCACCCTGCACCCAAAATGGGCCGTGTGGGGACTCCTGGGAGGGGAGGGGTAGGCAGGGCCAGCCAGGAGTGGGATTTGGAGGTTCTCCAAACTGCGCAGAATCTTAGCTTATGGGCTCTCCTGAATCCCTGCAAACCCCCAGCAGCCCACCTCTGCCCCTGGCAGCCAAAAAGGGCTGTGGATTGGACCCCATGCTCACCCATTTTGGCCGGCATGGTGCTGCAGGAGGCGTCCATCCCATCTCTCCCCCTCCCCCCAGGGCAGCCCGCAGAGGAGAACTGCAATGGTGATCCAGCCCTTGAAGAAATCCAGTTTGACACCCCTGCTCTAATGTTATATATTTATGGGCTCTCTCTACACCTTGCACCTCACTTTTATTCTTTAAACAGGGCTGCTTTAACTGAATCGTCTCGATTCTCTAACATTTCATAGTCCCATCTCACCACCTGCAAAGCTTCTTACTCTCTTAGAATTGGGGACCATTTTCCTCCCCCTGACCAGTTTCTCTGTGTCCTGTCATCTCAGCAGCCAAAGCAATTTCTTCATTTTTTTATTGTTGGAGGTAAAAAGAAGAAGGAAAAAACACACCAAATGACTGATATGAATATTCATTGCTCAGGCTATTCAATTTGCCTTCCATATTTGCTCATGTCACACTGTGCAATTAATTTGTTTCCACGTAAGTCATTTTCTCATAAGGCTGTGCCACACTGATTCCTTTCCCAAAAGGTGCACTTACTAAATAATTGCAAACAAATAGTACAATTTTTTTTCCTCCCATCCCTCTAAAGCAACTTTTTTGGAATGAAATCTGAAGCAATGAGCAACCCGAATGATCTAATTTTAAATACGGAAGGTTAAACAATAAAGAAAATAAACTTTCTAAAATGTATTTGCAATTGAAACTCCCAGTGAGAAAAGCTTCATTTAAACATAAAAAGAGAACACAGCATACGTGCACACTTCAAACCCAAGAATACACTAAGCTTTTCCATCCCAAGGATAAAACACCCAGACACAAACTGAGTAATGTGCCATAGGCAGTACAATGACGTGAGCCATGGGAAGATCTGTACATTGGGGAAACAAAACAGCCACTTCACAAATGCACCGCACAACATAGGAGAACAAACTCATAGGGACAAGATTCAGCACTTCCATCTGCATTTGAAAGATGAAGGCCACTCTTTTGAAAACAGCAAAGTCCACATTTTGGACATAGAGGACTGCTGGTTTGGAAGAGGGCGTCAAAGAGGCCATCTAGGTCAAAAATGAAAATAGAGGGATGGATACAACATCCTCTATCTCCAGTCTACAACACAGATCCGTTCAGCAGTTCCAAGAAGGCTTCACACCTGTTTGCACTACTTAGGTGACCCTGAGGATACAGATGAACCTCCAAGTGGCCTCAGTGACTCTCTAAAAGGATGCAAAATGACCAGCTGTCCGCAAGGAGTATAGATCTTTCCATGTCCTACCATCCAGTCGGAGCTCAAGAAACTTCTTGGATGAGAAGTGAAATGTCTTCAAAAGAAAAAACCAGAAAGTCCAATTGCCTCTTGGAAAAAAGCACCCCAAAGACACAGATAAACCTCCAAGTGGCCTCAACAGCTCTCTATTAGAATGCAAATGACCAGCTGGCTTTAAGAAGCATAAATCCTTCTTTTCCCACCATCCAGTCAGAGCTGAAGAAGCTTCTTGGAGGAGAAGCAAAACATCTTCAAGGAAAAACACAGAAAGTCCAGTTGCCTCTTGAAAAAAAGCACCTTTGGGTTACCTCAGTTCATTTTATCATATCTATTGAAGGCTGACAGAATTATCTGAAACATAGACCAAAGCAAGCAAAGGCACATCTTGATATCCAGGACTATCAAATTTTACTAATCAGTAAATCCTAGCAATCAGCAGGAAATTGCACCTATACCGCTCACAATTATTGAAAAGGAGCTAATTAGGTTTCATCTGAAAGGATGAAGACAATGTCATCCTGTTGAGTGGAGAAGGACAAGATTGGATTTAATCTTTGCAAAGATTACATCTTTCCTTTTCTCTCTCTCTCTTTCTCCCTCCTTCCCAGAAGGGGCTGGACACATGATGAGAACAGAGAACAAGACAAAACAGTGGAAAAAGCTGTTCTTGCATGACAAGCCCTCTCGTTAAGCTTTTGTTCCCACTTCAGTCAAAACACTGACTGTTGGATTGATCCCGGCCAATTTAAACAGCTGAGTTGCTCAAAGTCAATTACTAGAATGATTGACAAGAACAAGGAACTAGAGGAAAAGGCAATTTTTAAATCCTCGTTAAAAATGGTGGTGCTTATAACTTTGCTAGCCAGGTTAATGCCCATTTAACAAGGCATAATACTCAGCAAGGGAAATGATTGAAGAATGGAACTCACCCAAATCCATAAAATAGAGGCGTGTAGATCAGGGGTCCCCAAACTTGGCAACTTTAAGACTTGTAGAATTCAACTCCCAGAACTTGAAGACTTGTAGACTTCAGCTCCCAGAATTCTGGGAGTTGAAGTCCACAAGTCTTAAAGTTGCCAAGTTTGGAGAACTTGATGATGATGATGAGTCATGTCAAATTCTTGCCATGTAGATCATGTAGATTCAAATGATGATGATGAGTCATGTCAAATTCTTGCCAATTGGGAATGAATCCCAACCGGCTTGGAAAAGATACCATGGGTTTTTAAGTCTTGGTAGATGTCAAGGTTATGAACGATTCATATGATGAACAGTTGCAGTCTAGGGAAGAGAAGGACCAGGGGAGACATGATAGCAGAGGTCCAATATTTGAGGACCGATCACAGAGAGGAGAGGGTCAAGCTATTTTCCAAAGCAGGCCAGACAAGGAACAATGAATGGAAACTGATCAAGGAGAGATTCAACTTAGAATAAAGGAGGAATTTTCTGACAGTGAGAACCATCAACGGATGGAACAGAAGTTGCCTTCAGAAGTTGTGGGAGCTTCATGACCGGAAGCTTTCAAGAAGAGACTGGACTTCTGTTAGATCGCGGGAAAAGAGACTAAAGTCTGTTCTAACCGCGGAGCCATGGCAGCCTCTTTTATAGCGGCTGCTCACGGCTCGCGGCCAATGACGACTCCTTAAATCTCCCGCCGATCCGGCAGGCCAATCACAAGGCGGCAATGGGAACCAATCAGGGTAGCGTTTCTGAACCAATCACCAAGCAATATTTGCGTCCAATCAGAAGAGGGTATTTCAGGTATATTAATATAGAACAACTTCCATCTGTCAGAAATGGGGCAGGGTCTCCTGCCTGGGTGGAGGGTTGGTCTAGATTAGCCACAAGATCCCTTCCAACTGATTATCTGTAGAGAGGTGGGTTTTATTTCATGGAGATCATGATTTTCCCTTTCCATCACCACAGACCTGCCAAGCAAAGGACTTTATGGAGGGGATGCACATGGGAACAGCAGCTTCCATATGTGCAAAGCTATCAGGTTGCAGAGCAGGACAACCAACTGAGGCCCTTTCCTAACTGTTAAATAATGCGCCTATTAGTGAAATATATTTTTCTAGCCCCATAAGGCAAGCCATCTCCTTGAGGTGCATGGTGGATGATTAATGGGCAATTAGCCCTATTAACAGAGGTAAGTCTTCCTCCATAAATTGTATCCTCATGATATCATTAGCAAAGATTATGATCAGGAAGTTATTCGCCACTGTTCCCATGTACATCAAACACACTATATCAATTCCAGATAGTCGCTTCCTGCAAACTATTCCAAACCAGTTCAGATCTGGACATCTACACTATCCATATGTTGGAAGTTAAAACCCATCCCTCTCCTAGGAAAATGAAATATTTTAGGATTTACTAAAAAGACAGAATATTTCCCCTAAAAAGAAAAGTAGAAACTCAGAGGCAGAAACCAAGCCCACCCCACCCCCCACCCCCACANAGAAACCAAGCCCACCCCCCCACCCCCCCACACACACTTTTGCTAATGGACTCTGCCCTGGGCCAGTCTATTTTACATAACAAAGATCTACTCCAGGTAGAGCTTCAATATGAATTACCCAAAATCCTTTCATTGCATCATCATCCAGCAAGGCTCAACCAAGTCTGGGACTCAGGACAGCCTACAGTGTTGCCCTCGTGCATGGTCCCATGGGAGTCTAACAACCAATCAGAATACAAGCTCAGATTACAAGCAACAGAGGGCATAAAACCCAGAGACTCTCAGCATCTCCTCCCTTTTCTTTTCCATCACCTAACATCTAGGTATGTGATCATCCTTTTCACCCAGGAGCTCCAAGCCATGTGGTCCTGTCCACCATTAAACCATCTTTCCAAGCAGTCACCATATTTCCAGTGTCTTTCTTCCCCACTTGGCACTGAACCCAGAAGGAGCACATATCAACATTGTCAGCAGTTTTATAACAATCCTGAAGGGGATAAAAGCAAATAGGTGTCCCTTTTCCATGTCCAGGTTGCGATATTTTTGAGATCACCAGAGAAATGGCTTGCATGTCTGTGCTTAGATGACATTCGACCCGAGAGTTTTGCAGTACTGGAAGCGGTTGGTTCACACATCCTTGTAAGATATAATATGGTTTGCTGGTTGGTTTAACAGATTCTCGGCTTATTCCAGGCCTATTCTCTGCCACTTCTCCCAACATGTATGTCCTGCTCTTGTGAATGGAATCTGCTTTAAAGTGGCAATAAATCAGTCTGGCCCAATAAATCCAAGTTATAAACTCGATTCAGGTTGTGTATACATATAAGCAAGCTTACCGAGCAGACTCGGAGCCAAAGAACATGGGCTGAAATCAAACTGAATCAGATCCTCAGGATGTTGAACAGGACAAAATGACAGAGCTGGAAGGGACCTTGGAGGTCTTCTAGTCCAACCCCCTGTTCAGGCAGGAAGCCCTACACCATTTCAAGCAACTGATTATCCAATCTCTTCTTAAAACTGTCTAATGTTGGAGCATTCATAACCTCTGAAAACAAAGTCATTCCACTGGTGAATTGTTCTCATTGTTGGGAAATTCCTCCTTAGTTCTAGGTTGCTTCTCTCCTTGGTGAGTTTCCATCCATTGCTTCTTCTCTTGCCTTCTGGGGCTTTGAAGAATAGGTTGACTCCCCCTTCTTTGGGGCAGTGGCTTTGAAATTGCATCACTGCTCCCTAATAACCTTGGATACAAGTGTATCTAGTCAGTTCAAATTGACTTCCTTCAACAGGTTGCTTCTGAGTACCCATGCCAGATTTTCTTGATTTGATGCTCGAATTTGAAGATGTCTTTTCAGATACAGGTGACCTCAGTGGCTGAGTAGAGGAGACTCCAAAACTGAGCCAAAAGCTATCTCAGGATCACTACTAGTTCTGAAGACACTGGATTTCCTTCTTGAGATACCTTGTCCTGGTCTTCTCCCTCTTTTGGAGTGGGCTCTTCAATGTAAATAATGATTGTCTTTTAAACTATTTCCATGGAAATAGAACTCAGTAAAGAACTTCAGTCATGGGTAAAAAGGCATCAGTTATGGACCAACCTCTCTGGAAATACAAATGCAATGGTTCATAAGGATCTAGAATTAAAGAACTGGAACCCATTAATTACCTCAGATTTGAAATATAGCAACCTGGAATTAAGGAGAAACTTCCTAACAGTGAGGACAATTAAGCAGTGGAATAGAAGTTGCCTTCAGAAGTTAAAAAAATTAATCAGAAAAAGCTTGCTAAGTGCAACACCTCACGAAATCCACTACCTTCTTGACTCTATGGCAGAGGTCTCCAAACTTTTCAACTTTAAGATTTATGGACTTCAACTCCCAGAATTCCTCAGGTAGTAATGCTGGCTGGGCAATTCTGGAAGTTGAAGTCCACAAGTCTTAAAGTTGCCAAGTTTGGGGGCTCTATGGAATTGAGGATCTAAATCTTGGATATTAAATAAATAAAATCTGGATTATTTTCATTTTCAAGTTCTTTTATTTGCCTTCCAGAGGATCACCAAGGCCATCCACAAATGAGAAGACCAATGTTGCTTCTCATCGTGTCTTCATCCCCTTTCTTTATTTCTGATGACCGTGTCCCCTTCATCTGACAGCTTGAAAAAAATGACTCACTTCCATTTCCTGTCCCTGAACTGGTGCCACTCCACTATTGCAGGTGTCATGATATGGAATAATGTCAGAGAAGGGGAAAAGACTATCTGAACTGGAATTGGCAATATGGCTATTTAATTTAAGGATAGTTTCATGGGTCATGAAACTATTTGGCCTACGGTTTATGAAATAACCCAGGATACTTTACGACATGAGCCACAATAACTTTAATTCACACCCTACGATGAGCTATAAATCATTCTTTCTAGCCCACAATGGGGAGAGTGACACAGCAAGCTAAACCAAATCACACGAGTGACATTATAGCTTAGCATGTAATAAGAACCATGTCTAAATGATAACCTTTCATACCTCCAATGCATTTATATCTTGCAGTCAAGTTGATGGCCCTAATGAAGCATGGAACATTATCTATAGAAAGGTCATTTTCCACAATTGTCCTTTTTGTCAAACACAACACATTTGGGCTCCTGGCTATAACCAGATTGCAAGAACTGACAATGTTACTTTATAAATATTAGAGCTGAAAGTCCACTCTGGGTGACTTGCTCCATGCTGAAAAGGGGGTCTGCGAACCATCATACATTCCTGAAGTTACAGCAACATCAGTTCCAGTTAATAGTAGGGATTTATCTTTTTCTATCTCTTCAGATGCAACACCAATTGAGTAACAAGCCATCATGAGCTCAAATCAAGCAGAACTAGCAAAAATGTAGACAGACACTGTGGTTGGATTAACTCAACAGTTTCAACCAATGAAAAGGTGTCCCCAAAACCTAAGAATACATAGAGCATGGGCCAATCTTCCCAAACCAATGAGATATGGTGTTACTCTGACAAGAAGAGACACCAATGTAATAGTGGATCAATGTTTTTGCCCTTATGGTCATGGATAAGTAAAGGATATAAAACATTAGGTTCTATATAGGTAGTCCTTGACTACAACTGAGCCCAACATTTTTATTGCTGCAAAGCTGGTTGAGAAATTCTGGGAGTTGAAGTCCACAAGTCTTAAAGTTGCCAGGGTTGGAGACCCTCTGGTTTATATGCTAAACATCACAGGGCAAGGCAAATTCAGACAATTGGAATATAGTTTCTAGAAAATGGGTTAAGATACCAGTCAAAATAATAGAGGGAATGACTTAAACCAATACTAGCAATAGTTTTTGTGGTTCGCCAGCAGCCTGTAAAGATGGCAGCGGAATCAGACAATGGGGAAGAACAGGGACCAGTCTGGGAGTCTGGAAAGGACCCAGATGAGGGTCCTGTGTCTGATGCAGAGATGGGGCCAGGACCATCTGGGAGTGGGGTGCTGACTGCAGAGCCTCCAGAGTCTGGCAGCAGCAAGGCCGAGGAACAAGGAGAGCCTGTTCCCAGTGAGCATGTGCACAGAACTGCTAGAAGGCAAGAGCAGTTAAGACAAAAGGAGCAACATGGGAGTAAGGCTTGGAGGTGATTGCCCTTCCCATAAGGTATAAAGGAAGTGCAAAGGTAGAAAAACCTTTGCAGGAAGCAAAGTCATTCGTTCTGTTCAGATTCAACCTTGAAGTTCTGTGTGGAATTTGTACTTCGGTTGGTTTTTTAAAATTCATTTGTCACTTTAGTTGTTGGCAGCAATTCAAAGGAGAGAAATGTGGATGCTTATCTCAAGAGACTGTCTGGGACTCATTACTGGCTGGAAATGAACATAATTCCCAGCTGTTGAAATAAAACAAGAGATGTTTGGACTAAGCATGTGCTTAACTATGATCTCGGGAAGCCTTGGTCAGAACAATAGTTTCCAATGTTGAACATTCAAAGTACAGTACAAATATTTAGATATTAGCAGTTGAGGAACGATGGAAGAGACGTGAGCATGAATTATGAAAACTTTCCCCTCCTGAATATTTTCACAACTATATTAGTAATTGTTTCCCTTCTTTATTCTTGTGAGATTTCTATCTAAATAATCTGTCCAAGCCTCAACAGAAAAAAAATAATTATGAGGTAGAAGATTCAAGACAGAAAATTGAGATATCTCAGCCTTGACTGTTACATTTATACTCCGAATCTTCAATCGTTTTCAAACCACAGTTAGCTTAGAAAGGCTGCTTAAACCCCCTTTCCTAACTCTTGTGATGACCCAGGGTGGGATACAAAATAAACACAGTCACAAAAACAAGTGAAACCCCTTTTATTTTTCACTTTTCTTCAAAGCTCCAAATATCCTTGACTGGAGGCAAAAAACTCCCCAAAAGCAATTATGAAAAGAAGGAAATGTCGTTTAAACTAAAAATGCCTTTAAATTATAACGAGTAAAAACAACACAAACCACACTAAAACAATTAAGGGAACCAGGCAAGATAAGGGCTGGAGGACGTCCACAAATAACAGAACACACACTGGGAAGGAGCCAAACTCAGAGAGGAATGACAGACTAGAGATATTTCCACACTTTGTTTCCAGCACTGGCCCATACGCATGTCCGTCCTTTTAACTAGTTCTCACAGCTGCGGCCCATGAAGAGGATCAAGGCCCTTTCATCCCTCGTAGACCACACCATTCACATTTCTCCCTTATCCTTTCCTCCCTACGTACCCTTCCTACCTATCCCCTACCCGGACCCAGAAGGAGACTGTACCCAGCCAGCCTCTGCCCTTCCCTAGCCTCCTCCAGAATCTCTGGAGCCACACTTTCACTCCCTGTTGTCTGTTCCTCCTCTCCCTCAGAGTCAGTCTCCAACAGGGGCATGACAACTCTATATATTTTAGTTTGTAATATTCCAATAAATGTTTACCTCATTTTCATGTTGGTTTTCTCAAGCAAAGGGTTTCTGCAAAAAAGAAAAAGAATCTTTGCTTGTTGATAATATTTAAATTCCTTCCCTTTGATCCTACATCGAGAGATAAATTCTTTAGAACTCTATTGTATTCTTAAAAAAATATTTTCACTTATCTTCATTCATTTCAACTTCATAAGCTAGCCAGCATTCCTCTGGATCATTTCTTATCACAGGCAGGGTTATTTTCTCATTATTTCTCCTGAGGGGGCGGGGGGAAGAGGGGAACAGGAAGAAAATGCAGGTTTAAAAAGTAATCTCTGTTGACAAGGAGTTAAGACTCGAACAATTGTCTTCCCAAATACCTCTAGCCTTAGAAGCAAGATTAAGTGTGTGTTTGTGTGTATGTTCTGTGCATATACATAAACGCGCATAAACATTTGTCAGTGCAAAAGCCTTTATCCAACTGAGATCACAGCAAGCAGCAGGAAAAATAAAACTTCTGGATCCATGAAAAACAAAAGATATTATATGAGAACGTGAGAAAAATGGAGGCCAACTGTTATTGCCTTTTCTTTTCTTTCAGCACCCAACAAGGGTAGGTCCTACATACAAAACGTTAACCAATGTTGATGATTTTCCTCTTTTTGTACACTATTTTCTTCCCTTTTTTATAAGTTAGGGTTGAATGTATGCTTTTGTTTTGTTTTATTTTGTTTATTTGTTTTACTGTTTTGCATTTTATTTTCAATGATAAAACAATAAAGGTAAAGGTAAAAAAAAAGATAACCAAAGTGGCCCCTGCCTCTTTTTACCCATTTTATTTATATGAGACATGTAAAAAGAGTATTGGATCACCCTGTAATAGCCACTTTTTTTCCCTTTCTTTTCTATCCCTTCTCACCCACTCCCACCCTCGGTCTCTGTCCTCACATGCCAAAAATACTGCCAACTTTAGGAAGAATAACTTAGCAAAACAAAAATGTGTTACACTAGACTGGAAATGCTTCAGTGATTTAATGCATCGAACAATAAAAGACTGCTAATATTGTTCTGGAGAATATTCTCAAATAGTTGGGGTTTGTCTGAAACTCCGCCTATTTTTAAGTGTGATGCACATGTAAAAAAATTAAGCAGAATTTTGAGGGCACTGTTTTGATTTTTTAACCATTGAATGTGGACACATCTTTGAACAGAATTCCTTGTTTCCAAAAACTTTGACTGCTTTAAAGGACCTTCCAAACATCAAAAGAAATAATTATAATTAGGAATCTAACCTTTTAAGATTTATTTGTGTATGTATCTTACAAGAAAGAGCAGATATCTCGTAGATAAAGTTGAAATAATGGTAGAGGTTTTTTTATCTGTATCTATTTATCTATCTATCTATCTATCTATCTATCTATCTATCTATCTATCTATCTATCTATCTATCTGTCTACCTATCTGTATCTGTACCTCTCTCCCTCCCTCGCCCGCCCTCTCTCTTCTGTGTGTGTGTGTGTGTGTACACACACACACACACACATATACATATATACACATATACACATATACATATTTGTTTATATATATATTTGTGCTGTTTAGCTTCCTTCGGGTATTATCCCACGTCATTGTAGTTCTGTTAGAGTTGTAGCAACATTTCAGCAGCCTGCACTCTCAAATAGAAAGATCTCCACACACAGGCCAGGCAAACACCTGGGCACAAACAGACTCCCTCTGATAACTCCAACTCTAACACCCCCCCCACCAGGCACCCAGGTGAAACCCAGCTTGCTAATGAATAGCAGCTTGCTGATGAATAGCAGCTGTCCTTTCACACGGAGCCAAGCTGCACTGAAAGCCTCCAACACAAGAACAGAGTGTTGCCAGCCAATCAAAGCCACAAAACAGACAGAAGAAACCAGAAACACAATCAATCAAACTCCAAGTCCAATGAACACAAACCCAGGCTAATAGTCAATCAGAATAGACCAGCCTCAAATTTGAAACAGGAGGATTAATCAAATACAGAAGCCTGATGATGGCAGATGAGATTCTGCTGAAACGTTGCTACAACTTTAACAGAACTACAATGACGTGGGATAATACCCAAGGAAGCTGAACAGCACACATGTAAGTACCCGTGAGAGCTTAAAAATATATATATATACGCATATACGCATACACACACACACACACACACACACACACACACACACATATATATATATATGCTTTCTAAGTGCTAATGGTATCAGGTTTTTTGGTACAAAATAAAATAAAAATGTCAGGGAAGTGTCCTTGGTCCTGAACTGTTAATAGCTGAAATGTTTCTTTATAGTGACTATTAAACAGATAGAAGGTATAACAAAAATAAAGACACCCTTGAGCTGAATTGAACTCCTGATAACTTCATGGATACAACAAACATGCAGTTTTCTTGGAAACAGCACTGAATATATTGGTGTAACTTTCTTTCTAATTTTTCACCCCTTAATTTTCCACTCTTAGCTACCTCCCTGAATTTCCACATAGCTCCCCGACTGAGTGTTAACTAGGACTGACCCTCCTTCACTTCTGTACACCGGCCAAGATAAGCTAAGTGCTTTATCACTTTAGTAAATAGTTCTTACTCATCATCACTCTTTGCAGCAGGATTGCTCTGACCTGGGCTTTCCCCAAAAGCACTAAGCAGACTCTTTGTCCCGGCAAAATCCCTTTTATTAAATGAAGGTGAATTTCTTGCATTCACATTCAGCCAAAGGCCTGGCAAACAGCCTTTCAAGGGTGTCATTAGGAGCACAGACCTTATCTAGCTTGGAGAGCTGCCAAGTAAATATTTCCAAATGCAGTGCTGACATGGAAGGTCTCAGCACAGAGTCTCTGAGATGCACAGACAGATCTTCAGACTGCTGCAATGAATGAATTGTTTCCTGCAAAAGCCCATTCCTTTTGCTCCTCTTTTAATCCCTAGGGGAGGGGACATTCACCATCCACTTGTGGCCTTGCTCTCATGTAGACCATGAGGTCTTAATTGCTCCTTTCTTTTAGTAGCTCTACACATGCGCAGGCTGGGAACCAGCTCCAGCTGCTCCCCCGCCTCACTGTTGCTTGAGCCTAAAGGCAGCTGATGACTTCCAGATGGCCCTGGCCCCATCTCTTCCTCTGATGCACAGCCCTCGTCTGAGCCTTCCTGAGGCTCCAGGACTGCCCCATGTTCCTCCCCAACCTGCTCGCTGTCCGACCCCGCTGGTGGGCCACAACAAGGATGCATTCCCAAGCAAGTGTGAAGTCTACATTTATTGACATTTAGGAGCCACCTGAACTCCAATGGCCTTTGGGTGGTCATTTCTGTTCTGCTATTTTCCTGTTTTATTTCATCTTTAGAGCCAACCTGTGGAAGACACTGGATGAAGACTTCCCCATCAGAACAAGCCAATGTTGGGCCTGCCTTTGGGCAGAAGGAATCAATGGCATGTTATGAGAGAGGGAGTGGAAGACAGAACTGTTGCCTATGCATGCAATGAAGGAGGCTATTCTGTCCCCCAGTTCACTAAAATTCAACTGCTGGCTCTGGAAAATGCTAGACCTGGGGAAAAAAACATTCTGAACATCAGAAATGACCAAGCTCTTGACTGCTGCAAGGAATAGAAGCATCAGAATAAAAATTTATTGTGAAGGGATGGAATGCATGGGAAAATTCACTTAGGATTGCAGATCACTCAAAATCCAGAAATAAAAAAAATGAATTTCATTAGGACCTGTAGCAATAATAAATATGAGCCGAATATGGAAAATGAAGAACATCAGCCTGGCACCCAGATATAGTCCACTCTATTGTGTTCCCCCCAGTTACCTCTCATTGTGAAAGTTGTACCTTAAAAAAACAAGACGGGAAGAAAATGGACTCTGAACTGCAGTATTGGAAAAGGCTTCTGCATATTCCTTCGACAGCAACGGTGACTAACAAGCAACTCTTGGGGGGCATAACCCCAGACATGTCACTGGAAGGTAAAAATCACAAAACTGCGTCTCACTTACTTTGGCCACATCATGCAAGATAATTCATTGGAAAAAGAAATTATGCCAGGAAGAGTTAGTGATGAAGGGAAACCACCAGGCCATCAAAGAAGACGGAGTGGTTGGACACCCCCAAAGCTGACCCCAACCAGAGTGCAGAACAACTCAAAGAAGAAGTGCAAGATGGGAAGACATGGAGAAACCTGGCCCAGAGAGTCACCAACAGTTGGAGAAAATGGAATGGATAACGTCATCATCATCATTATCAGGAAACATTTAAGGGAAAGAGAATGGAATTGCACTTTCAGCAAAGGGTTATTACATTTTCTAAAAGAGAAAACAGTACAACTAAGAACTTGGAAAATACCTTAATTGGTGGGTTTCTAATGTGGCACTTGCAATGGCAGAGCTCTGCAGCATTCATTAAACAACCCAATGCCTTCATTTGAAGAATTAATTTTGCTAAAAGAATTTCAGTTGCCAGATTACTGTAACTATTCTGGAAGCTTTTCAAATCAATAAGTCAAGCCTATAGTCATAATAATAATGAAAAGGTTCTGGTGATACCATCCATAGTATTAGTTTAGGTTGCATCATTTAACAGAACATTCACCTTCTATCACCTCTCTTCCTCGGTGGACAAACGGTTTCTGACTAGAATGACTAATTGTGTTTTTACTGCTGGAAAATTACTGTTTCCTTGCTCTTTTTCAGACTGCAGATTTGACTTTGTTTGGGAGTGGGGAAGTCGCTATGAAACCTCCAAGCAATGTCCTTTCCCAATGAATAGAATTCTTTATTGGCCAAGTGTGATTGGACACACAAGGAATTTGTCTTGATGCATATGCTCTCAATGTACATAAAAGAAAAGATACATCTGTCAAGAGTAAAGAATCATCAGGTACAACACTTAATAATAATCATAGGGTAAAATAAGCAATCAAATCATACGAGGAAACAGTCCATATAAATCATAAGGATACAAGCGACAAGTTTCAAGTCATACAGTCACAAGTGGGAGGGGATGGGTGATAAGGAGTGATGAGAAAATTAATAGCAATAGCAGTGCAGACTTTGTAAATAGTTGGACAGTGTTGAGGGAATTATTATTTAATGATATTAGATCTCAGGATCTCCACCATCAGACAGGCACCAGAAATGGGATTCAGCTGTTCGAACCAGTTCTGGCATACCGGTTGCAGAAATTTTGACTGGTTTGGAGAACCGGCAAATACCACCTCTGGCTGTCCCCACCCCTCCCCATCCTGCCACCTCCAAGAGTCCCCTTGTGCCCTGTTTTGGCTTCCAGGTAAGTGCAAGGATGCTTACTAGACCCAAAACAGAGTGTTGTGGGTGCAGCGTGGCCCATTTTTGCTCCCAGGAGGTGGCAGGAAGGCCTATTAGGCCCCCCGTGCCCTGTTTTTACTCCCAAGAGGGTGCAGGAGATTAAGTGCTGCCTGTCACACCCCTGGCCATGCCCACCATGGTCATGCCCACCCAGCTAATAATTAGGGCAGAGAACCAGTTGTTAAATTATTTGAACCCCACCACTGACTGGTGCCTTGCTCAGTTCCTGCCATCAACAGGGGAAGGGAGGGGGCAGGTATTGGGGGCAACCCTAACCCTGTTTCAGAAGTTGTCTCTACAGACATGCACACACACAGCTACCGTACTTGGTTATCCATACCTCACATAAAAACACAACTTTTCAAAGCAGCTATTCAAACATGGGAAAGACGCAGCTGCTTTAATAGTGCCAAAGGGCAGCTTTGTCTTTATTTTTTCCATGTACTCAAGAACTTCTTCCAAAGGGTTGACACAGCCACAGCTATTCAGCTACATCACAAAGTAGCAAACGGAAGGATTTGGTTTGCAGAAGATAAGCTATAAGAGGAAGGGAATGTTTCTGTCTTCCCTTGCTAGCACATTCAATGACTTCTTCAGCTTCTCCCAAAAGAACACACAGGCAAACAATTGAGACAAATTCAAGGTAAACCACTCCAAACTCAATTGCCAAAAATACAAATTCAGCAACAGAGTGGTCAATGCCTGGAATGCCCTGCCCAACTCCATTGTTACAGCCTCAAACAGCTTCAACCTCAAACTGTCTACTGTGGACCTCATCCCATTCCTAAGAGGTCCTTAAAGGATGCCTACCATCCCTGTAGGACTGTCCCCATTTATCTTTATTTACTTCCTTTGTTCTTGTTTATGTTCATACCTACACTTATTATCTTGTACATGTTTGACAAACAAACAAATAAATAAATAAATGTTTTCTTGGTCAAGTGCTCTCTGCAACCATTCCTGATGGCGTATTTTCTGCACTGAACATGAAATAATGATGTCGGGTATTTGTATGTGTGAGAGAGGGAGAGGGAAGGAGGGAGAAAGAGGGAAAGAGAAAGAAAAGAAGGCACTTCTCTTTTTAGAATACATTTGTGCTCTTCACCCATATTTTACAAAAAACCCTTCAAGCCCCCATCATGCTCTCTTGTAACTTGTGAAAAAATAGAAGACCCCCTGAAGAAGAGAAGACAGAGATAAAAACAGGGGTATATGGGACTAGCTAGAATTTATCCATTGTCTTTGCTGCCATATTTAAGTGGTGGAGATTTAGAAATAATGAAGTTACAAATAGGGAGGAAATCTATACCTCACTTCATTGTTCAACCCATGCCTTTGATTTTGGCAGATGGATTTGCACGTCATTGTATTCCAAGTGCACCTGCTACTGGGAGAGAAGATGCTGGATGAGCAATACTGACCATTGTGCAGAGCTGGTAGAAATCTGAAGCCAATGGTGAACTGCTCTTTTCACAGCACATAAAGAAATAAATAGCTCCTGCTGAAAATAACTCACAGTCTAATTTTAGATCCAACACAAATGGGGAGGCAAAACAGAAGGGAAAGGAAGGGATGGGGCCTCAAATTATTAGAGATTATGCCAGTAACTCAGTTTCTGGTTGAGTCATATGCAAGCTGCAATAGCTGAACGAAAGACCTATTGATAAGGCCATAGACCTATAAATAGCCAAATACAAACAATGACATAGTGGCTTCACAACCTCGCACACATTAAATGCAGTTAGGGGCAGATAATAAATCCAAGCCATCCATTGGATTGTTAAGGAATTGCTGCAAATGCATTTGAAAAAAACTTTTAGCAGGCAGGAGCAGCACTTTTATATTTCAAAATCCCTCCACTAATGTAAAAATGGTGTTGCTTTTTGAAAGTTAGGAGAGAAGAATGTTTTACAACAGAAGGAACAGGTGAGGATCCCACAATCTGCTGGCCTCCAGATAGGAAAGGGATGACACTTACTAGATTTACACCAGCTGTTGCCCCAGTTTATCTGGCATTTGTGATTAGAGAGGAGTGAGCTAAACTAAAGGGCTAATAAGTTGTCCTCTGTTTGGAGATGATAAGATTGTTGTCTTTATAGACCGAGAATATTCTGTGGAAAGGGCAGTCATCTCAACCAAACTTCCTCAAACTACCAATACAGGAGAATATTTGCAGCTCAAGGTTGACATGAGGGGTCCTTGGTGCTCTCTGAGCTTGGTGGTTTTCTTGCAGACATTTCATGCCTCAAAGTAGGTAGCAATAGCAATAGCCCTTAGACTTATATACCACTTCACAGTGCTTTACAGCCCTCTCTGAGTGGTTTACAAACTCAGCCTCTTACCCCCAACAATCTGGGTCCTCATTTTACTGACCTCAGAGGGAGGGAAGGAGAAGTCAACCTTGAGCCGGTAAGACTTGAACTACCAAATTGCTGACAGCTGGCAGTCAGCAGAAGTAGTGCGCAGTACTGCACTCTAACCATTGTGCCACCATGGTGCATCATCAGCTAACATCATCAATACTAGAACAGAGGACTCAATCCTCCATCCCTAAACTATGGAATCCTCATACTTGGAATACTGCATCCAGTTTTGGTCACCACAATATAAAAAAGATGTTGAGGCTCTGGAAAGAGTGCAGAGAAGAGCAACAAAGATGATGAAGAGATATTTCATATAAAACATATGAAGAAAGGTTACATGAACTGGGCCTGGATAGTCTGGTGAAGAGAAAGACCAGGGGAGACAGGATAGCAGTCTTCCAATATTTAAGGGCTACCACAAAGAAGAGCCAATGCCCCAGAAGGCAGGTACAAGAAACAATGGATAAAAACTCAAGGAGGGAAGCAACCTGGAGTGAAGGATGAACTTCCTAACATGGAGGACAATTAACTAGTGGAATAGAAGTTGTCTTCAGAAGTTCTGGATGCTCCACACTGGAAGTTTTTCAGAAGAGATTGGACAGTCACTTGTCTGAAATAGTACAGGGTCTCCTGCTTGAGCAGGGGGTTGGACTAGAAGACCTCCAAGGTCCCTTCCAGCTCTATTCTGATCGATAATTCTAGGTTGGCAGATCACTTTCAAATCTGAAACCCAAATCACTTCCAAATCAAGCAGACTGAAAGGGTGATAGGACCAACTAAGAGCCCATCCATCTGACATACTTACAAGTGGTGAGAGCTGAGGTATGCTTTGATATAAGGATTTTTAAATATAAGGATTTAATTGATTTTTAAAATCAATTAAAACTCCATTAAAAACATAATTTTAGTCATACAAATCATGAAATAATCTCTTTTACTATAAGCTATAAAACCAAGGGAGCCTACCTAATTGGTGATGTAAGCTGTATGAGCAAAACCATACCTCTCCATGCTTGAGATATGGCGAAGTGACCCCCTTTTCTTCCTCTGCCTGGCAAATCCAAAATCTGAAGAAAGCTTCAACATAATTAACATCCCTGTAAACATCCGTACAAGGTAGCCTTCAAAACATATTGTGTGGCTCCAAGGGGTGGGGTTCAAATTTTTTAACAACCATATAACTATATGGGTGTGGCTAGGTGGGCATGGCCATGTGACTGGGTAGGTGTGGCTTTTTTGCAACACCCTCCTGTACTCCGTTTTTGAGCCTCATGGGACTCAGGGAAGTGAAGCCTCCTGGGCGAAACAATAAGGCAGCGAGGGGGATCCTGGCACTGCTGATCATCGGAACAGTTGATCATTGGGAGGGAAAAAAAGAAATACTTTAAGGAGTGACTGGGGGGGGGGAGAATGTAGTCAGTGAAGTCGAGCAGGCATGATAAGGACTGACTAGGTGGGGAGGGGAGGGGCAGGTGGAGAGGGGCAGGGCACAATTTGCTGGTTCTTTGAACTGTGCAGAATCATAACAACCAGTTCTACAGAACCGGTCCAAACTGGTAGAATCCCACCCCTGTATGGCTCTTCGTAGAAGAGAACTTCTGCTTGAATTTCAAGGGAAGTTCAGAGATGGCTTGTATCTCCAGCTAAGGCAGAGCTTGTTGAATGATATGTTTTATTGAACGAGGCCCAGTCAGCTAAAGTTTTGATAACTTTTTAAGCTGTAAGCCAGGAGCAATGCATGATTTCCATGGGCTCAAAATGTCTGCAACAGTCTTTGCATCAGATGTCAAGGACAGAACCAAAGACCATTTTGGGAAGGAACGATGAGCATTTGGGAGCTGGAGACTGAAAGGTCCAAATTGTGTGGATTCACCTCACATCAATTGGAGTGATGAAACAGGGTAACTTTGGTTTCTCTCTCTCTTTCTCCTTCTCTCTCTCATCTCTCTCTCGTTTCTCTCTCGTTTCTCCTCACTCTCTCCTCTCATTCTCTCTTTCTCTCTCTCTCCTTCTCTTTCTCTGATATTTTGGTCTCAAATGTCATCGTAAGACAAGGACTACCCATTCTGGAAAATGGGAAGGACCAGAATGGGGACAACATTGTCATGAAAAAGATGTATCGCACTTGGCCAGTAAAGAATTCTATTCTATTCTAGTGTAGTCTAATGTACTCTTCATTCAATTATTCTACTCTACTCCTATTCTGTTCTGTTCTGTTCTATTCTATTATCTCATTCTGTTCTATTCTATTATTTCCTTCTATTCTATTATTTCCTTCTATTCTATTCTATTCTATTCTGTTCTGTTCTGTTCTGTTCTGTTCTGTTCTGTTCTGCTCTGCTCTATTCTATTATTTCATTCTGTTCTATTATTTCCTTCTATTCTATTCTATTCTATTCTGTTCTGTTCTGTTCTGTTCTGTTCTGCTCTGCTCTATTCTATTATTTCATTCTGTTCTATTCTATCTACAATGCATAGAGTTAATGGTGACTTGACCCAGCATCATCAATCAATCAACCCTTCGCCATAAGTTAGCAAAGGATAGCCTCTCTTAATGATTCTGGGATTACCTTCACTTGGATATATTTTAATTACTTGCCTTTATGACTATTATTGCTCAATGATGGTTTTAAGATTTCACACTTGCTTTCCCAATATTTTCATGGCACTCCAGCTAATATTGAGGCAATTACCAGGCTCTCCATCTTTAATTCCCAATCCATGCTCATCAGGAAAACTCTGAATCTACGAACAGAAAGTTTTTAATTAAGGTTACAAGAAACTCTTTAAAAATTTCAGGAGTTTTATACACAGTTGACAGGCTAAAATGTCCAATTTCTCTTTGCTAAAATGTTTTTCATACAAGAGTCTCATAACATCTAGGTGATGATTTGGCTTGTTGTCCGGACATACTGGTTGGAAACTGCTGATCAAGAAAGACTACAGGTGAATTTATTTTAATATGCTTTTTCAAGCATTTTGGTCCATTGGATTATTTTTTTATCCCACTGCCACTTATCTTTAATATTGCTTTTCCCTCCCACCAAATAGCTGTGTTTTGCTAGAAACATTTATTTCAAATGAAGCATGCTTTTTAATTTTTTTGTCAATGATACTTGAAATAAGTGTCCCTGTAATGATTAAGTGCATAATTTAATTGTCCTTGTATCTGATGGGGGGGTGGTTCCCCACAGCAGCCTATCGACTCTTTCAACCTTGCCTCTTGAATCCTTCCTGAATGTGGGCGCTGATACTGCAGGTTTTGTATTTATAAAGATTAATTAATTCTGCACTAAGCAATGTTCCTGACTGCATGAACAAAATCCACTTTGGAAAACATAAATGACAGTCTGCCTAAAATAATTAACACCAGCAGTGATAGAATTGGGAAGGTTTCTCTCCTTGCTTTATGCTGGATTGTTTCAAGAGACTGTAATTACAAAATATTTCTCCCAAGAAGGAGGAGGAAGAGGAGAGGAAGGGGAGGAAGAGGAAGAGGAGGAGGAGAAGAATGATTCACATAAGGAATATGTCACTAGAGCAAGAGTGGAAGAAAGAAAAAATGTTTTAAAATAGAGATAAAACACAATGATTTCCCAGTTGAATGGGGAAGCCCAGAGGGATCTGCATGTCTGTTATCAAGCAGAGTGGGCTTTGCTTCTTGTACTAGAACTGAATTTCTCACATTCAAACCCCAATCCTAATGATATTGTGAGTGAGCATCTGGAGGCATGTTGTGTGGGCTGAAGGGAGGGTCATTTGACCAGATGAATAGGGATCTTGGTGTAGAAGGAGAGCAGGCAGAGTTGGGATGGGGGTGGTGGAATTAAATGCATCATTAGTTTTGAGTTGTTGCATTCCCACAAGCATTCTAAGTCCAACCCCTCCTGAATTCTGTGTTACCCCTTATCTGGTGTTGAACTTTAGCTGACCAGATCCTTGTGTATATACTTGGAAAAAACTGAGTGTCCTTGCTGCTCTCTGAGCTTGCTTATTTTCTTACTCAAGCTAGGTAACATCATCTGTCATGCCCCTGGTGGAGACTGACTCTAAGGGAGAGGAGGAACAGCTGACAGGGAGTGGAAGTGTGGGTCCAGAGGTTGTGGAGGAGGCTGGGGAAGGACAGAAGCTGACTGGGCAGTCAGAGGAGGATCCAGGCCCATCCCCTCTCCATCCTAGGGCATGCAGGGAGGAAAGGATAAGGGATAAATGTGGTCTCTTTGGGAGGAGAGGGCCTTGATCATCTTCATGGGTTGCAGCTGTGACAACTGAATAAGAGGATGGACATGGGCAAACACTGGAAACAAAGCATGGAAATATCTCTAGTTTATGGTTCCTCTCTTAGCTTGGAATCCTTCCCAGTGTGTGTTATCTGTGAAAGTCCTCCAGCCCTTATCTTGCCTAGTTTATGTTGCTTTTTTCCTTCTTCTTGTAACTGTTTGTGTGGGAGTTTTTTGTGTTCCGTCAAGAATATTTGGAGCTTGGAAGTAACGTGAAGGAATAAAAGGGGATTCACCTGTTTTCTGTGACCGTGTTTATTTTGTACCCCACCCTGGGTCATCACATCATCACTGCTAACACTGCCAGTGCTAGAGCTTATACTAGCACTGACGATGTTACCTAGTTTGAGTAAGAAAACATCTACAAGAAGACAACTAAGCTGAGAAAGCACCAAGGACTCTCATTTCAACCATGAGCTACAAATATTGAATAAATATTCTATACTGCAACCTAATTAATGGTCTTGATTCTCCTAACAAATGAAGGGCCCCAGTAAAAAAAAAAATTCTTTTTTGAAAAAAAATTATTGATTTTTAGAAACAAACATAGACAAACACAACACAGAACATGAAAACATAAAACCTC
>BHFT01004719.1:0-32043 GCA_004320025.1 Laticauda laticaudata
CCCTTCTGAGAGCGGATAACAACAGATGTAACATTTTTCTCTTCCGTTGTGTCCTTTTTGCATCCGTTGGACAGTGTGACACGGCCTTAAATTAAGTCCTTAAGTATGCAGGAAAATAAAGCTGAATGTGATAACAATGTCATACTGGAAGATGCCAATCAAGGATAAAATACAAAATATGAAATGTGGATCAAGAAATAACTGGAACATGCAATCAAGAATAAAGTATGAAATATGAAAAGTAGAATAAGTTTAAATAAAGCTTACCAAGCCTCTAGAAGTGCTTCCATATGTTGACCATTGGTTAAGATACCTGAACATTGTCAAAATGGCACTCCAAAAATTGATATTGAAAACTGTAATAGGGCCAGAACAATTCCTTTTATGTAGATTCAGTTTCCAATGCTATCAATTCAATTTATTGTGCTATGCAAATGTTCTGTGTAACTTGATTATTGTATAACATTTCTGTATATCTGTAATATGTTTGCTTTATGGTATTTTTTTCTACATTGTCACAGCAAGTGAAATTGATACTGCCATTGTCAGTCACTGTTCACTTAGTTGGTATACAAACAAAAAAACATACACTTTATTCTTAGCCTTTAAAAAGATTATAAATTAGGTTTTCCATTTATCTTTGTAATAATATTAATAGTCTCTTTGTCTTTAAAGCACCTGAAAAGAATAAAATGAAATCAATAATTATTAGTTGTTGTCCTGTTCATTATTGAATTAGTAACTCAATAATTAGATATCCAGACCTTCCTCCCTCTACATAGCTTACTGTAATTGAATCATAGGCATTTTACAATAGATACATTTGAAATGTTAAGTTACCAAAGAGGAAAGAAAGAGTATTTAAAGGCTAGGTCACATTGGCCAACGGATACAAAACGTATGCAAAAAGGACACAATGGACGAGCAAAATTTCGGGGGTGGCTCCATCCGTTGTCATCCTCTGATCATCCGCTCAAAAAGTGGCACAAATTTGCATAAAACAGATAAGAAAAAGAAAGGAAAAAGGAACAGACCGTGGGTAGATTATGTTTAGCAGGGATGTTAAAGGGATGTTCATAGGAAGCCTTACTGGAATGTATTATAGAAGATGCAAACCGTATCACTTGCTCATGACCTTTCTATTTCCATGGCACTAAGCACTGTGTAGACGGATTCTATGTACCTTTCGTTTCTGCCCTCTTTCCATTTTCAAGCTGCAGTGGATGTGAGTTGAGGGGATTGGCCCGCCATCCCAGGATGGCAGAAAATAAACAAAAGCAGCACGTACTAGCGTGCGTTAAAGGCGGATGATCAAACGGACCATGAGCAAACGCTTTGGTTGCTCGTATGTACATGGATTTACTATAATCAACAGCGGAAAGTTCATTCAGCGTTCAAACAAAGTTTTGTTTGCAGCTCAAAAACTTCTTTGAGTTGGATGAATTTGCAGTGGCCGGGATGCTTCTGACAGATAGAGCATCTATAGGAATAGGACATGTATAGCAGTGAGTACATACAACGGATGCATAGCGTTTTCCAATGGATGGCAAGCTTTTTTTTAATGTTTTACATCCTCTTTGCATCCGTTGGTGCAGTGGGACATGAGCTTCAGATAGTATAATGAATGTTAACATTAAGCTTTTGGAAGCTAAATTTGAAGTTTATATAAGATGGAAGGGGAGAAAAAAGGTAAGTTTCAATGAATGAGCCACAGAACCAGCTGAATCACAGAAAGCAGTAAACCATTTAAAAATGGTTTACTAATAACTGTCAACCTGTAGACAAGCCATTGCTCTTTCTACAGGTTGTCTGATTTGTACACTTTTCACTAATGGGGTATTTAAACAGAGGCTGCAGAGCTTTTGTGATGATGCAGCTGTAAATTCCTGCAGTGAGGAGCGTATTAATTTGGGTGACCTTCAAGTTTCTTCCAGCTTCTATAAAAATATATGTGCCTTTTCTGTGCTTTGAGTTTCATTGTCACCTCTGTTCACAGGGGTCTTTTGGGGAGATGATTGTGTTGTGGGAAGTACACCCCAAAAGGACAGTGCCAGGAACCACTAAAACAGTGCCAAAAGACTTAAAACAGCGCTTCCCCTTTAAGAAATTCAAACCCCAGGCAAAAGCACCAGCTGAAAGGAACACTTAGGTAGAGCAATAAAGATAAGTGGAATCAAGCTAAAAATAACTCACTAAGACACACCAGAATTCCCTTTTCCTGCCTCCCTGACAGGATTAATCCCTAGGACAGGAAAAACAAAAGACCTGGGACCAAAATTTACCCAGGAAAACTAAACCCAACCTTAATAGCAAGGCTTGAGTACAGGTAATTCCCAGTTTACGAGAGTTCCTTTATAGAATGTGCAAAGTGATGCAATAAATGCATCCTAGCATTTGCTAACATTGCTAGGTCAGAGACTGTCAAATATACCTAATCATATAAACAGTAGAATGTATATTGTATGCAAGAGTTAAATAAAAAGTAATACTCCTACTTCTATAGTTTTAGTTTGAATAGTGTAATTTTAATAAATAACAAGAAATCAGTAAAGCAGGAAAATAATTGTTGAAATGAGCTCTTGTTACTCTATTTTTACAATACACTGCTGGAATTATTAACTGGACACAAGTTGAACTGCACAGCTTCGACTGAAAAACAAGAAAACTGATTATTATTCATTATGTATAAAATCTCTGTAGAGATTTACAAATCTCTGTAGAGGAAGATTATACATGCCTTACAGGACTTCAAATTCAAATTGCAAAGAAGCAGAAGAAACAATAGATCATATACTTACAGTAGCTGTCCTCATGAAGTTCCCTTTCCACACAGCCTTTCAGGACTTCTTTCTCATTGGCAAAGTGCTTGAGAATTACATCCCTGTAGGCTTTTGCAGCCATTTGCAAAAAGCCTTTGCCAGTAGGAACATGGCTTCGGAGGGATGTGTCTACTCCTCCCAAGCTCCACTGGTGCCAACAAAGGCTTTTTGCAAAGGGCTGCTGGAGCCTACAGGAATGCAATCTCCCTGCAATCTCTCTTTCCTTCAGCAAAGAAACAGCAAATGGAAAGAAGCCTGAAGGACTGAAGCCTTTGCAAACATCCAGGCCTCAATTCGCAGAGAATAGAGGCCTCAAGTGCGAGATTACACCATTCTGATACATAGACAAGGTCTTTTTGGATGGAGAACAATGGCAACTCTTTGCTGATGATGTAAAGCTATTCAACACTGTTCTGTCTGGAAAAGACGTGCAGTAGACCGGGTTCCAACAAATAACTCTTTATTAGTTAACAGCAACAATAACGGAACATTGGCTCAAGCCGCGGCAGCCCTTTTTATAGAGACTAGCCTGCCGGCTTGTAGCCAATGACATTGTTTTAACTTTGCCGCCTTGAAGCGGTTCCTTGGATTGGTTCCTAATGAAACAATCCACAACCTGCCTTTCTGGCCAATCAGAATAGACTACTTGGAACTTTCCAAGTTATACAGAACACCCCTCCCCCTTTAGTTCAGTCCTACATGAGTGAACGTAGCTCGCAGCAGGTAAGGTGGGGGCTTGGCTTCTGGTTCCTATTTGACCTGTCAGAGCCGCTCCTCTCGCCTAGGAGTTCATCTAAGCCGGTTGATTCGGGCTCTCGGGTTTGGTCGATCGCTGTATCTCCGGCTGCGTCCTCCATGGAACGGCGCCTGGAAGGGTGCAGTCAGCACTTGCCGGGCTAGCTGCGGGCGTTATGAATTGGTTCCATTGGGGTCTCTGGTGCGCTTTTGCGCTTCGCCTATCCTGCTTCAACCGTAAGGGCTGGTTGAGGGAGCGTTGGCCTGCGCTGGCCCCTTTCCACAGAACGGCTTTCCTTTTCGCTCGGACTACCTCTGATGGTTTTCATCTAACTGATGTAAGGTTTGCCTTGTTTGGTTGGTTATATGATATTACTTAGTATTAGTTGTTCAAATGTTCATTATTCAGCTACCACTTTTTTTTATTTTGCTTGTGTGTTTCCCCCCTCCTCCTATTGGTTTGCTTTTTGTTGATTTTTTATTATATTGAAGTTGGGCACGATCTATTTTTAACGGCGCTCACTGTTTCGGGAATGAAGCTGGGATCCTATGTGCCGGCTTCCCACTCTTGCTTCCAGTCGTCCATCGTTGGTTAGGGGTCGTTCGGAACCCAGGGGCACCTGTTTTATTGTGTGTGATGTGTGGCTGGAATGAAGAGAGGGTCCCTGTGTAAGAATGTCCTTTGCATTGAGACTAGGTGTCTGCCGATTTCAAAAAGTGCGGTAAATCCGTTGCTGGAACCGAGTCGTGGGGGTTTCTCGCACAAGGAGTGTAATTTGGGTGCAGTCTAATCATTAATGGAATCTTGAGTTTTCCTCCCCATTAACAAATTCTACTGGAGGTCTTGTTTGTTTGGACTAATCTGGGGAGTGTGTGTTGTATGTGTAAGTAGGGTCGGTTCAGCTTGTCTGGACATCCCTCTCGGTAGTCCCATTATTTCTAGGCTTTTTTTGGTAATACTGTACCATGATCATTTCGCACCTACCATTCCGCGCGGCCGAGTGAGCCTGCCTTGCGTTAGATGCATGGGTGTATTTGACAGGGATCGGCTAAGTACTGTTTTTGAATATGTTTAATATTGCCATTAGTTGTGTGGCCCGTTTTGGGATAACCAATACCTCAGGTAAACCATGCGTATGCAAGACATTATGTTAAGCTGTTTTATAAGCAGTGTAGCGGTTGTTGTGGATGACATTACTCCTAACCTCGCAAGCCATTTGAATATTGCATCTATGAACTATAAGGGAACATGTTGCCGCCTGGTGGTGGTTCCTCGGATGCAAAATCAATATGGATTCGAGACAAGGGCCTCCTGGGTCTCTCCAGTGCCCCGTAGTGGGCGCTTGCGGTGGTGTGGGTCTAGGCTCTCTGCACTACTTGTGGGCAATGTTAGTGGCTAACAGGCATTCAATATTCCTTTGTCGTATAGCGCAGCATCACGCCAGACAGTAGCTCCCTATGACCAGTGTGCTTTTCAATTTTTACAGTGCCTGGGTGGCCTCATGGTAGCAGTACCCAACACCCTCTGGTCCTGCAGGTCTGTGATGAGATGTAAGCTAGCCGACCCAATCTCCCCCTTCATACACGGCCCTTTTAGGTACTGACAGTTTCAGTTCTGTCTAGTCGGAAAAGGTCTAAAACCTTTAGTCTTTTTGGCTTAGATGCCAGCCAGCCTTTTACTACCCAAGGTCAAATGGCGGGCAGTGGAATGGGTTCTCTTCGCCATGGCTACTGGCGACCAGTCTATTTGGCAGAGCAATGGAAAGTTCAGGGTAGGTTCTCTACTTGTAGATGCGGCGGTGGTTGGAGCCGGGTCATCATCTATGGTTGTGGTAAAGGTGCTGGGCTCCAGCTTAAAGCATCCGCTGCATGGGTGATGCTATTGTTGTCCTGGGTCGATGTGCATATGCGCAAGGTATATGGAGATATGGCGGCCAGGAACATTCTGAAGCGCAACATGAGTCATTCTCGTGGTGGATACGAATAGCGTTTCGGTGTGGGTTGTTACCAGCAAAATCGTACCAGGCAGCGTAATGCGATTTTATGGTCAGGTGCACAATGGAAAATGGGTCCTCGCCATAGAGGTTATTCCCGTGGAAAACGTTTTCACCCGGCGACGATTGCCAAGGGCCGGTCGGACTCCTGTTCTAGCAGGCTATAGTGTGCGTTTTGCTTTGGAGAGCGTTTTTGCGTAACAAAAGGCAGGGCAGGGTTTGCCTCGTTCCCATAAATAGTTAATTGGCGGGTGGCTCAAGATGGCACCCGAGCTCCGAGAAAGGTGAGGTCCGCCGTGGGCACAGTGACACGAGTCAATGGATAGTGTAATTACTAAAACTGGAATAAGAACAGTTTCTGAGGTGGTGTACATAAGTCTTTCTATGCTTGGGAATAGAATTGTGTGTTTCTTTATGGACCACCACCATAGTCCAGTTTTTTATGCAACAGCAAAGTGGTGTAAAGATGGTTCTGCTGTCATTGTGCCTTTTGTGGTCGGAATAGGGAGAGGGAATACGTTATGAAAAATTGATCAGACCCAAGAATGCCTGGTAATGTCCGTTTTATTTCTAGCCTGGGGTTGTGTCTTTAATTGCTTATGAACTTTTTTGTCGCTGTTGGGTGAATAACCGTTGTGTTCGTATTGTTCTAATTATAATACCGGAGCTAAAAAATTACCGACATGGTCGGTAGCCAGCAGCAATTTTTCCTTTTTACTTTTCGGCCGGATTTCTCTAAATGTTGGGTAGTAGACGACTTTCTCTTAAGTCACTTGCTCTCTTAAATTGAGTTGTAGTTTTCACGCCTAGAAATCTAGGATGTCAATCTCAATAAGTATGGAAAAACCCTCCTTTGTATTCGTTTAAGTAGCGGCAGTTCCACTTGGGGCTTCCTCGGAAAACTTCCATATGTGGAGCCATCGGCTATCCGAATTCGAAGAGGACCTGTCACACTCATAATTGACACTCGACCACCTCTATAGCATTTGAACTGAGTTGTGCTTGTGACGCGCTTGGCCGTACTAGGTGTAGATGCGAATCTAGTCCGCACTGGTAGTAGCCGGCTGATAATGGGCCTCATAGAGCCAAATTCGAAGGTTTCGCTGAAAAATAGGTGTTTCTTCCTAACAATCCCAGGGAAGTGAGTAGCATGTAAACGTGCTGCACGACTTGTGGCTACCGCTCTGTAGGGGGATATGGTATGTGACGGCTAATGGCTGGCAGAAGTGCGAGACTCCGGCTCTGCCCCGAGATCAGCACACGAAGGAACTGTGTCCTAGGGCATTCAGTGCAGGAATAGGACAGCCGCACTCGTCATCGCCCGTCAGCCCATACTCTGTACTCCTAGTGACTAGTATCCCTACACTCCTACGCGCAGACGCTACTTTTCTCGTTCCGTGGAGATGGAAGAGAGTATGAGAATTGTTCATAGACTACAACGGACTGTTCCTGCGGAAGGGAAGGGCTCGATGACACGCAAACGTATACATAGTGACGATATTAGAGTCTTGGTATATATAGGTGGAATCACACCTGATCTGGCCCGAGACGAAGGTGAGACCGAGGGTACAGCGGGCTCTCGACCACTACTACTAATCTGATGGTGCAAGAAACGTACTATCCGCGCCGCACTAGAAGAGACCCGCTGAGGACGCGATTGATGCCGGAGAGCCGTTGACGTCCGCAGTACCGCTGCTACATAGTGATATATATCACGACGGACCACGTACCCCGTGGGAGTCCTTGGACAGAACAGCGGCTTCGTTCGTTCTGGGCCCTCCGACCCACCGGCAAGGGAAGACGATGGCGAGGTCTCTGGTTGAACATTCGCGGTGAGTGCGAGACGGTGGTGGACAACGTGAGATAGTACAAACGTAGAGAGTGCCGGATGTGGCGTAGTATGGGCGCACTCGCAAGCTAGGAGCCGCTCACATGCAAGGTAAGGAAGCAGCGTGGCAACGCATCCTGAGGAGGCACTGAGTGCAGACTCCCCAGCGTGGAGCAGTCGGAAGTGGCTAAGACAGCAGATGATAGATGATTAGATGGGTGCTTGTCCTTCAGCCTGTTCATCACACTGATGAGCATTTGGGTGCTATGTAAGTGTTGAGTGGCCCTACATGAACAGGGGCATTAGATAAAGAGTTGGTGTTTGCTGTTGGAAATGTGTGGAATCAATGATTAAATTGTTATTGATAATAAAGGGCCAAAGGTGTGGCAGCACCTTGGAGGGTGGAGACCGATTACAGTGCACCCTACTAATGCGCTTGCAGCTGGAGGTTGATCTATGCGCCTACAACCTATGTAGCCCTCATTTCCCAGAAACGGCTTATCGGGCCTGCCCATGCAGACCCAACAAGCTAATTACCTCATTGTGCCCAAGGGTATCCCTGCGCGACCATTGCCCACAGCTATGTGTGAACCCATGAGAGGGTCCCAAAAGGTATCCCTGCCCAATCCGCCAAACTGCTATCGTAAACCCATCCCACAATGCAGTGGCAAAAGGCTTAAAGCCATATTCTAAACAGTTCTCCACCTAAAGAACTTTATTGACAAATAGAACTGAAGCAAATGTGCTGTGAGCAAAGAGTAAACTATTTATTTATGTACAAACTTCGTAAAAAAAAATGAACCTCAAGATGTCCACAAGCCCAGAAGGATAAAGTCCATCACCGGTAGCATAACCCAGTCGTCATGGCACTTCTTCGCAGTCACCTGCTTGAGGCGTGCCCAGTGTGGCTCAGGGTGTGAAAGGGTCCAGGGCCTGTTTGGAGTGCTGCGCTGGAAGGTGTACTTGTGTGAGGCGCCATGGGGGTTGCCTGGCCTCGCGAGAGGGAAAACAGGAATGGCGTAGTGGAGGAAGCTCTCAGACAGCTAGGCTCAGTCCTGGTGATGTTTGAGAGCCTCTTCCTCAGGACATGGGTGTCAGTCCGCAAGCGATGACAGGATTCGTTCTGAGGCCGGGCCTTGGCCTGGTAGGATGAGGAAGGATAGCCGAGTGCTAGTGGGATGTCTGGTCTGTGCAGGTCGGAGTAGCATGGGTGCATCTGTGCGGTGGGCTGCATCTGTGGCGTGTGGTCTGGTGGCGTCTGGTCTGCGGGCATCCAGTGCATCAGTAGCGCATCAGTGTCACCGTGCAGTACGATGAAATTCCTGCGCCTAGACCTAGGGAAGGCTGCCTGTGCCTTGCTGGTCGCTGTCCTGGTAGCCATAGCTTTGGTAGGGTCGACGGCCTGTGGAAAGCCTTGGACGGGCAATGACATCACCTGGGGTGGAGAGCAGAGCGTGGACTGGTGGAGGCAGGTTCAAGCTTCGGTCTGGATCAGTGTTGTGAACGAATAGACCAGGGTCTGCTCCTTGATCACCTGTTTGGTGATCGCGACATGTCCATAGAGTCTGTTTGATGTAGTGGAGAAGGCTTTCTGTTAGAGGATGGTAAAGTGTCGTGTTGTGCTACGCGAGCTTGATGAGAGGAGATCTACGCTGCGTTCTGATGGTTGTAACCCCTGATCCCAGCAGGGACAGCTGTGACTCTTGCGCCCCCCGCGTCTGGCCTCTTGCCTGCTTTCGTTGGAGGGTGGAAGCTTGGGTTGGTGATATGGGTTGGTCTTCTGGTGGGAAGTGCCTCTCCTTGCTCCCACTGATCTATGGCGTGTCCTTATCCACATGCTGCCGTCACGGGGAGTGCCAGCCGTCTGGCGGGGGGTTCCCGTCATGGCATGCTCAATATCAGCATACCTGGCCTGGTACACAGAGCTAGACTGCTTGGTCCAGATAGAGGACTGGCCCTCTCTGCGGGCTGCACTGAGAGAGAGGGTTGTCAGAGGGGCTTGCTGGTCCTCGCGTGTTAGTGATCTCCCCTTCCTCACAAGAAGCCCTTGACCCATGCCACTACGAGTCTCTCGGTTCCGCTCTAGCTTGACACTGTGGCCTAGGCATAGCACGATTTCTGAAGGCTGCGAGCTTTCCACTACCAGGTTGGCATGTGCTTTCTCACCATGCGCAGAAAGGGAGGCACCTCCGAAGTGTGAGCCAGGCTCCTCTCCGCGCTCTCTCTCTCGCCTTAGAGCAGCCTGCCTCCTTTTGATGTCTTTGGATAGACGCTTGTTCCGCTTCCACCAGTAAGATACTCTGTCTCTCCTCTGAGCCATTCCAGCACCTTCATCCTCATGATTCCTCTCGATGGAGGCTTTTTTCTACTGGCTCGGGCCGACTCCTTCTGGTGGCTGTGAAGCTTTCGTGCTGGTGCTAGCTCCTGGTGGCTGGGGGCTTGATAGCCTAGCTGCTGGCGCTGCTCCTGGGTGTTTGGTGACTTCTGCGTGGGTGCTTTACATCTGCTGGCCGAACTGCGCGGTGCCATGTGGTCCTGCTGGTCTCGCTGAGTCGGTGCTCCTGGTGCTCCTGGTCCTCAGCTGGTGCTGCGGTGCAGCCTAGCAGAAAAGCACGCGAGCACCAGGAGCAGCCAGCGAGCAGAGTAAGCGACCGCAGCAGGAAGCAACCAGCACCAGCGAGCAGCACCATCAGAGTAAAGCACCAGCAGAAGCAAACCAAAGCACACAGGAGCAAGCACCCGCAGAGTGCAGCACCTGGAGCAGAAGCCTCCAAGCAACCAGGAGCAGCGCCAGCAGAAAGCTCCAGCTACGCAGAAGAGGTCAAAGCCCGTGCAGCAAGAAGCCCTAGCAGAAGCATGCGGAGTCAGGGCCAGGGGGTGGATGGTGGGCCTGTCCCTCTTGGCCAGGGCTGGCAGAAAAGGCACAGGCGTTCCTATTCCTCCCCCATGGTGTGTGGCCTGGTTGGCTGGCTGGGGGCTGTGTTCTGGCAGCAGGTTCTTCCTCTGAATTGGGGGGGGGTTTGAACCGGCGACCTTTTGCTTGACGAGCTCTGCTGTCACGCTTTAATTAGGTTCCGCGGCTTGGAGCTGCAATGTGCATCCTCCGCCGCATAAATGCGCAGTGAGATCTTTGCCATCCACTAGGCAAGATGCTCGGACGGCGAAATCCGCTTCTGCATCCGCGCTGATGACTTCCGGTTGCGCGGTAGTCCCGGCTTGCGCTGTGCTCACGCGCCGCCGGGAAGCCCTGCGGAATGCCATCGCCGCTTACCATCCGCTTCATAGCCGCTAGGGCTTCTGTGGAGCATTTGATTACCTCGCTTTTACATCCTGGCTACGTCTCCTCCGTGGTCCTTTATTTGTTGTCCGCTCTTGCTTAGTGCAAATTCGGGGCACTTTTGAGAGCGGATAACAACGGATGGAACATTTTCTCGTCCGCTGTGTCCTTTTTACATACGTTTGCATCCATCGGCCTGTGTGACAGGCCCTTTACATCTTTCTAGGTGACTATGGGACACCAAGAAACTTGTAGCTGGTCTGTATATGGCCCACTGATAGTTCCATCCATCAGTCTTAATTATCTTAATTATCTTCCCTGTTTTTACTACTATCTGAACAACACATGTATATGGGGGCACACACTGCCATGTCCCCATCAGAGCCTGAACCTGCAGAGGAAGATTAGCTGGAGCTGAAGCCAGTTTCATTGGCTTCAGAGGAATGTTGAGAGGAGGCAGTTCAGGGTTTCTCAGGAGTGAGACAGCTTGCTAACAAGGAGGAACAGGGCCAGGGTGACCAAGAGAGAGCAGGCAGTGGAAATGAGTGATGGAGCTCAGGCAATGAGCAAGAACCATCCCCTCCTGATCCCCGAGCATGGAGAGTGGAGAGGAAGTGGGAACAGCACAAGCAGACCTGATGACTCGGGAGGAGAATGCCCTGTTCCTTTTCACAAGGCACACCTGGGAATTGAGACTTAAGGAGATGCTATGGGGAGGGGCATTTATCAGGAACAAATGCTGAATACATGGAGTTTTGTGTGCTGTTGCTGATGTTTGGAGTTTCCTGGACTTCTTGCTTTATTTCTTGCTTCCTGAATTAATTGCCTTGTTCCTTTGCTTCCTGGACTCATTGACTTATTCCTTTGCCCACTAGATTTCTTATTTTTCAGCCATTGTACTCATAGTGTTTTGCTGGACTATTTGCAACCAGAAGCTGCTGGAGGTGTATGTGTGTGTATGTGTGACAACACTTTGCTCTGGGACTTGCCATAATGTGGGAATGTTTGGGGAAATATTGGAGCAATAAAGGGGTGATTTCAGCTGACTGAAACTGACTTGCCTCTGTGCCGTGCCTAAGGTCATCACACACACACACATACATGTGCACACACATATACATACACACAATCCCTTCCTGTGGCACAGGAAAAAAATTGGAAGTCACACTTGGGATAACTTCAGCCAAGAAACTTGTCAAAGCTGATTGGCTTTCTTGGTTGCCTGCATCAATTTCAACTTTGCCAAACAGAAACAGGAAGGGGTAAAGTACTGTAGGTAGTTGAGTTATCTTTTGGAGCGATGTTTAAAGGAATTATTTATATCCAAGAAAGACTGTTACAGTATCAGCAATTAGATTTTTATGATGCTATCCTTCCTTACAACTGTATTGAAAAGACTAGCACCCCTTTAAAAGCATAGTGGTTGCACTGTTTTTCATCTGTTTCTCAAGCTAGTAGCAATCAGTATCTCAAATAATAGGTATGCAGAGAAAGGAGGAATCATGTTTACTCCTGGAACTTCACATTTACTCCTGTTGAACTGGCAAGTTTTTCTGTTTGGAGGAATTGCTATAGAGGAAAAAGGATATGAAATTTTGGCCAAGTAGATTTAGATCTCCAGCAGTGCATTTTCCCCCTCTGGATCCTGTCCATTGCAGTAAATATTGGAATCCATTTACTGTCGTAAATGTCTTTGCAAGTTGATCTTTTTTAAAAAAAACTTACAGCAGTCCTTTTGAGTAGTAGAAGCTTATTTCAAGTACTTTTTAATAAGACATGTAAGGAATAAGCTTTTTTATTTCGCTTTTTGGGGTTGGACATCAATTGTTAAGCAGTCACACTTTCTATATATTGGCCATCTTTTTAGATTGTGCCTTTTCTAATCAGACTGGTTTGGATTTTAACTTCAGACTGTCTTAGAAACTGTATGACAACTGGTCTATTTCAGTTAAATCAAAAACATCTGCCCAGCTCTGCTGCAGCTGGATGCTTACTCTCAACTCATGTATAGTTCTGCAGGTACTGGCTAATTCCTGCATCACCCTCTGAACGTAATAATTTATATTAAATTATGTATCCTATTTTTCCTTCCAGGCAGATGTGTCCAAAACTGTCCATATCAATTAAAAATGAAACAAGCCATAATGCAAACCCTGATAATGTCATTGAAGTAGGGGGGAAAATACAGCAGTAGACTATATCAACAAATTAATAAACAGAAGAAAGCCATATTGATTTAAAACTTTAAAGCAATCCAAAATAAATTTAACAGATTTATTAGTGTTCAACTAACAGAAATTGTTTTTTAAAAAATATGTCTTTGAAAAACAACTGCTTTCAAGCAGTAACAGAAGAAAGAGAAAAACAAAAGTTTTGGGGACACAGTGTTCCATATATTGAATGCCATTAGAGAAAAATATGTCTTGTGTGTACATGTCTTGTGTGTTGTTGCCTTTAGTTGCATATCAGAAAACTATTGAAAGGACAAACAGTTTCATTAGATAATCTTAACTATGTCTGAGGAAATCAGCAAGAACCGTCCCCCCCATGCTTATCTTAAGTATAATTTAAAGCAAATTATTGTTTATATAATGGTCTCAGTAGCTATGAGAAAGTTGTATAGTGACTAATTCATGCACTGCTAATTCACATGATAGAAATATTGTTATGCTCCATCTACATAAGCTTCAGCTACTGTATTTTATGAAGTAGTTTTAAAAGTTACAAGATTATCTTTTGGTCAAAGGTTTTGACTGTGTTTATCAAACTCTTGGTCTATAGTGCACACTCCCATCTTCAACTGGTTAGGATTAGGATTAGAGTATTTTGAGAACTGTCAATACCACAGGTTTATCTTATTGACTGAATAGATGCCACAGTAAGACTTTCAAGTCACATGCTGCAGAGGTTGTTTCACCTTTTTAGTTTACCAGATAATCCAATAAAATTTAGCTAACTGTTTAGCTAAAATTTAGCTAACTATTTGCCTTTTTTCAAAGCAAATAAACATATTCTCAAACTTCAAAGTGTGTTCAGGCTGCTTTCACTCTTATGGTTTCTTAGCTTTCCAACTAACTGTGGGGGGAGGAGAGGGGGAATTGGAATGTGAGTTTTTAAACATCAAGCAGTCAAACTGTGAGAACCAAGGTCACGTCAGCAGGTATTTGGCAGACTTTTGAGACATCTTCTCACAACAATATTGTGGCAATCAATTGAACAATGTGACCTGCACTAATTGGAGGGAGTATTCGATGCTTTAATTACATTGAATTGCCTGAATATTCACCAGAGCTGGTTTTGCTTTCATTCTGTACCAAAATGATATACTCAATAAAGTTTTGCATGAAGAGATTGGTTCGTCTCATCAGTGCTTGCTGATTGGGTTCGTCAGTTGGAACCTCGACGCATACTTCTAAATACTGAGTTACAGCCAATCGTAATAGTTATTTACTAAAAATGCCTCTCTACATGTATGAGTTGCAAGTGCTTTACTTCATATCCACCCAGCTTCCTACTTTTAAAAAAGGAAAATAAGAAGCCTTTTAGTTACCAAGGAAGGTGGCAGAAAATATTTGTGGTCTACCTACTCATAAAATATAAGATCTCTTTAGATAACTAGTATCTTTTTACAAAGTCTTAGTAAGACCACACTTGAAATACTGCATCCAGTTCTGATCACCACAATATATAAAAGATGTTGTGATTTGAGAAAGAGTGCTGAGAAAAGCAACAAAAATGGTTAGGGGGTTGGAGACTTATATGAAAAACGATTACAGGAATTAGATATTAGTAGTTTAATGAAAAGAAAGACTAGGGGAGACCTGATAGCAATGTTGCACTAGTTGAGGGGCTCTTACAGAGACAAGGGACTCAAACTATTTTCCAAAGTACCAGAAGGCAAGACAAAAAGCAATGGATGGAAACTAACCAGAGAGAAGCAACCTAGGACTAAGGAGAAATTTCCTAACAGTGAAAGTAATCAATCAATGGAATAGTTGGTCTTCAGAAGTCATGGATGCTCCATCACTGGAGGCTTTCAAAAAGAAACCGGACAATCATTTGTCTGAAATAGTATAGGGGGGGTTGTACTAAAAGATCTCCAAGGTCCCTTTCAACTCTATGTTTCTATATTCTAATCATATTCATCTTCATATATGTTGATTCTAAAGAATATGTATTGATTCTAAATTAATTTCACCATGGTTTTAATTCCTGCTTATACCATCATAATACAGTTGCTCTTTCTGAATTACAAAGATTTCTGTTGTAATGATAAAGTGTGTTCTTTTGGCATAAATTACTGGAAAGAACTCTAGAAGTAAACATAACTGCTATGTGATTCATATATCATCCTGTGTTCTCCTGCAGCAAAAAAAATCAAAGGGCTTCAGAAAGGTTCAGAAGAATTCTCTCTCTCTCTCTGTCTCTCTCTCTCACACACACACACACTTATATCAATATCATATCAACATGATATATATTCTGTCCCTTCTTTGACAGTTTTTTTCTTAGTCTAAAACACATTTTACCAAGGGTCTGTAAATTTTGGATATTGATTTTCATAAACTCCAATACTTGGAGTGACAAGAGATAGGAAATTTAATCTAAAAATCTGGACTCTATCACACTGATTAAGCTTTTTCTAAAGCAGAAACTCAAGGTGTCATGTGAGCTGTAAAAGCTTTGAGTATGATCTTCAGGGACTAACAAAATTTACATTTTTAATTATTATTAAATTTGATGAAGTTGAATTAAATTTAAATGAAGCCAAATCATGTTCAGAATTGAAGGCTTTTTTTCCTGTGTTTTCCCCCCATATCTCTCCAGACTCTCACTAATCATGAAAATAAGAGCAATTCTGCATTATTTTATGATCTAAATAATGCTAGCTCATAAACTTATATACTGTATATATTTTCCACAAACTGAAACTGACAGAAATATTGCTGCATTTTAGTTTTCCCTGAAAGTTTTCTAGAATTCAAAATATATTTAATTTCTCATTATAAGTGGATAACAATATTTCTCTTTGTACATAGAATGAAACAGTCACATTATTCTGAACATTAGAGAACATTAAAAAAAGAAGTTGCCGCATATTCACAATGGGGTGCTTCTAAATGACTAAGCCCACATTATAATTTCATTTTGAGATGACTAAAAGCACTCTGCTGATTGACTAATGCTGAAAATATTTTTTTTCCCCTACAAATAAGTGAAACTTATATCAATATCATATGTGTCATCCTGTGTAAAAGAAATTATGATCACTTTCTGTAAAGCAATATGAATCATTTGTAACTAAGAAGTTTCCAACTAACTTCATAGTGCTTGCATTGAAAAAGTATGTCACTCCATGCAATTGTGCAAGAGGTGTAAAAAAAAGGGTCCAAGTTTTTGAATTCACATATTGCCTCAGAAAAAAAATGGTTTTTGTGTTATTTCATTTTTGAAAGAACTGCTATGGATTTCCAATTTAATTCAAGGATAGATTTTACAAAAAAATAAATAAATCAACTCTTGCCATGAAAGGTCTGACCAGAGGTCTGACACATTTAGAAAAGAAAATGTATTTTGTTGGCCTCCTAGGCATCGGTTTGTCTCACCTGGGTCTGGGCGTACGCAACTAAAGTGAAGTGCGCTTCTTTTTCCCTGGTGTCATCTCTCTTTTTGAATTTCCTGCCAGGGGTCTTTCGCGCACCCCCCCCCTTGATGGCCATTTTGTCTTGCTGGTGAGGATGCTCACCTGTTTTGTTTGTTGGTCAGTTGGCTTGCTCGGCATACCTCTGTGACGTGGCCTCTGTGATCACATCTCCGGCAGATCGTGTGTTTAAAGTGGCATCCTGAGTGATGGTGGCTTCCTCCACAACCCCCACAGTCTATTCCCTTGCTTCCCATCTGGCTTACTGGACTTTACTTTGTGGACCTCTCCGTTGTCCTCCTCGCTTGCTTTGGAGGCTGAGTTGTTGCAGTTGGTGTGGTGGTCGACCTGGGTGGCATGGACTATCCCGGCCCCTTTGATTCATGCTGCTGAATTGTCCATGGATTCCATGGCTCAGGCCTCACTGATGGCTTCCTTGAAAGAAATGTCCTCCCAGGCCAAGAATCTCTTTTGGAGTATTAGGTCCCTCATGCCCAGGGCAATTCGATCTCGGATCATCCCTTTGGTGTCTGGGAACCTGCAGTTCTTTTATATTTTGCACAGTGCGGCTATGAATGTGTTTATCGTCTCCCCCTTCCTCTGACTCTGCATGTAAAATTCATATCGGCTTGCCAGGTAGGAGGGAGAGGGGTCATAATATTCCTTGAGTGCCCTTTGGAGCTAGTCCCAGGATATGCTGTGCAGATCATTTGCCATGAGGGCATCTGCCATCTCGTAGAGTTCAGAATTGCAGTATGTGAGGAACAGGGCTTTCTTTTTTGAATCGGGGGCAGCTTGGAGTCTGTTGACTTCTAGGTGCAGGTCGAATTGGTCCATGTAGAGGACCACTTTTCCTTTGCTGGGTCGGAGGGAATCGAATCGGGAGGTGTGCCATGTTGGTCGGCAGGGTCACGATCATTGCAGTGGCCAGTGGAAATGATGTCCGTATTCCCACAAAATGTCCTTTGTTCTCTCCTCAGCTCAGAATCCCATCCTCATCGCCAGTGTTAAGTGGGCTCACAGAGTAAAGAGGCAGGACGCGGCAACAGCAGGTAAAATTCTTTTTATTTAGTATTAAGCAAAAATCTGCCCAGCCGCAGCAGGCGCCGGCTTTTGTAGCCAGTGTTGTCCAAAGCTTCAGCCACTGATGGGACTTTATTTCTCCTGCCAGCGGCTGGGCCAATGAGTGGGGTCTGTTAGCCAACTCCACTCTATGGCGATATATGGTAATATGTAACAAAAATAGCTTGACCCCTTCCTTTCTGTTACAGCCCCTCAAATAATGGAAGACGGCTATCATGTCTCCCCTGGTCCTTCTCTTCACTAGACTAGCCATGCCCAGTTCTTTTAATCATTCTTTATATGTTTTAGTGCCCAGTCCCCTAATCATCCTGGTTGCTCTTCTCTGCACTTTTTCTAGAGCCCCAACATCTTTTTTATAGTGTGGTGACTAAACTGAATGCAGTACTCTAGGTGTGGATTTATAGAGTGGTATTACTATACTAAGGATTTGTAGAGTGGTATTCGTACTTCCCTGGATCTTGATTGCATCCCTCTGTTAATGCAATTTAGGATTGCATTAGTTTTTTTGGCTACTGCTACACACTGCTGACTCATATTTAGCTGGGTGTCCACTAAGACTCCAAAATTTACCTCTTTTTTCATATTATTCTTGTAGTCTGTAATTTATTAATCTAGTTTCAATTCAGTCTCTTTCTCTTATTCAGGTAACATTTTTAGGATAGTTTATGCACAAAGGCAGATATCGCTGTGTTATATTTTACTCCATTCCATAACTGTTAGTCAAGCTTATGTGTTCTTCTCATTTAATTGAAATCTGTCTGTTAAAAGTTTACCTTTTTTAAAAAATCAAAACAAAAGCATTTTAGCACAGGAAATCTAAACCAGTGTTTTCATACTTGTTGTTCCAAAAATTTCTAGCAGTGAAACAAGATGTTTCCAAAAAGTGATTAGAAAAGGAAGTACAGGTAGTCTTCGACATACAACCGTTTGTTTAGTGATCATCCAAAGTTATTACAGCACTGAAAAAGTGACTTATGACAGTTTTTTACAGTTAGAACCTTTATAGCATCCCCATAATCACATGATCAAAATTGCGATGCTTGGCAGCTGGTTCATATTCTAAAAGTCATGTGATCACCTTTTGTGACCTTCTGACAAGCAAAGTCAATGGAGAAACCAGATACACTTGACAACCATGTTACTAACTTATCAACTGCTGATTCACTTAACTGTGGCTAGAAAGGTTGTAAAATGAGGCAAAACTCACTTAACAAATATCTCACATAACAGAAATTTTTCAGACTTGCAAGATTCTGTTAAGGAAATATTACAATAACATTGGAACTAGTACTTATGTGTATGTTTCTTATCTGAACTACCTTGCAATGGTGACAGAAACTCTCTTTTGTTACCACTACACAGGTTCTTCCCCCCAAAATCCAGGAAATCTGAATTAACTTTTATAATGTTATACATAATTATTAATAACACTAAAATAAAAGAAATCCCATATAAGAGAGAAATAGCACATTTACATCATTATTGTAAATAGTTATTATATTATATTATTGTAAATAATACTTGGCTACAAAGATTATCATATTAATTAATTTTTCAATAGGTTAGTTTTATTCACCAGCATATGTCATTTCTCTGATCATCAGAAAAGTAAGCAATAAATAATTCATGAGATTTCAGGAGAGCAAACAGTTTAGGAAAATGTAAAAGGTGAAGCACTTTCAGATCTCTATCATGAATGTTTGCTTATATTGATTATAAATATCACCACACATTCCTTCCCTCCCCCTTTCCTTCCTTCCTTTCATAAGAATTGTTTCCCAAAGATATAAATATTCTATGGCAGTATCTGAAATAATCTGTAGTAGATTAATTGCATTATGAAGAATTTGTTCATTTTTATAACCATATTATATATTATAACCATTTTTTATTCCTTCCTTTCAGGAATTTGAATAAACAAAGGAAAAAAGTAAATAAAATAATTTTAGATCTCTTATGATTCCAGTTGGATGTACTACAATCTTTTTAAAAAACCTGATCCTACAATAGTTAATTCTTAGAATACAGGTAACTTGGAAGAGATGCAAAAAAAACCAAAACCTTCAGGTACCATTATTTGTCTTCTTCCCTAAAGCTGCATCATGCTTGCCTTCAATTTATGACAAGACTAATAAATTGCCATTTGGTCCTCAAACTTTGTGGGTATATATCACCTTTCCTGTGGAAGCTGCATGGCCCAGCAATTTGCTTCTGAGTGCAATTCAAGTGCTAGTTGTCTTCTTTAAAAGTCCTTCATGGTTTGAGACTCTTCTTGGTTACATCTACCTGAGCTATTAGAGGAGGAAGGCAGGGAGTGTTCCACATTATAAAATATAATGTTCCACATTGTTAAAAAAATATAAATGTCAGATTTGGCTTTATTTATGAATACATGGAAGTGCCTAAATGATGTGTTAATTACACTTTTTAAAAAATAGCAAACATTTTTACATGTAACATTTAATCATTGCATTTTGTGCTGTTTTCCTTACATATGTTTGTACAGTTGTCTCTGTCATATGTAATTGTGAACTGGAATGAGAATTTTGTAAAATTCATAAAATAGAAAAAGAAATTTAAAATACAATTAAGGATTTTTCAAACCAAAAACAAATATTTTCAGTAATTGTGCAGAGTATAAATATGTCCATACCCCAAACAATTTTTTTTAAAAATCCAATTAATTTTGCTTTAATTTTTCACATCCTTGAATAGTTGAATCCTGAAATTAGTGGGAAATTGAATCAGTGAGACTTGCTAGATTGTGCTCTTAGAGTTAATGTTTAAAACAATTTATCATGTTTAATTAGCTACACATGACACTTATAAAGCAGTCAGAAATTGTACCAGATTAGATGAGATAATTATTTCAAAAACATTCATGCCAACATAACGGATGACATGATTTTTGTAAAGAAACAGCACTTTCCACTTAAAGTCATCAGTAAACTGTGTAATGAAATACATCATCATGACTCAGAAAAATGGAGAGACTGGCTTAAGCAAAATGTCTAAAAATCCAAAGTAACAAGGAAGTGAAAATTCAGCAATCTAAAAAGTGCCAAAAACTCAATAAAGAGCAAATAAATGATATAACCATAAGTATGTATAAGTGTATAAAATTTTTTTTGAAAATTTTATTGATTTTTAAAAACAAACATAAACAAACAAACATAAAACATAAAAACCTAAAGCATCGTTTTTGAAAGCAGCCTGATTCCGGGTTACATCTCTTCGTACAGACACAAATTCAAGGTCATGCTCATTTTTATATACCATTCCATATCTTGTTACCATTCTACATTTTCTATCTAGCTTCTCTCCTCTTTTAATTTCTTCATTTTATTTATTTTATTTATTTCGTCTCCAATCAAATCACTGTACTTTATTCTTTGTCTGTCTGTTTTTCAGCTGTCTATTATCCTGTTCTCATTAAACCAAAATTTCTCCTGTAAATCACTACTGGAGTATGACGCCTTTATATCTTTCCCCTAAAGTTATAACACTTAATATATACATAACCTTCAGTTCGAGAATTTCTGCTTGGTACATTCAAAAACCTACACAGTACATTTTTTAAAAAGAAAAAATTATAAATATATAATAAGTTAAAACAACAATCCAGACCAATTCAAATTCATCATTAATATTAATATCATTTTAAATCTAACGTTTACACATACTTTCAAACAGATATCATTACTTCTATGAGAGAACACTTATAAGCTTTCCATAATTGTTTCCCCCTTCACTTATATTTTTATAAAATATTGAATAGTTAAAATGTTCCCATTCCTCCTAATTCAATTCTCTCCCATTTATTTCATTTCCTTTTTTTTTTAATCACAAAAGTTTCACTGAATTACACTAACTATTTAACCCACTTTTTAATCATATGTTATTTTCAATTTCTAAATTATTTTTTTTCTTTAAATCTAATTATTTCTAAACAAAATATAACAATATCAACTTATGGACTTTACAGAATCCCTTTTTCAGTTAAATTGTCACCATATCTCTGAAATAAGTCCTGTTTCTTTACATTCCTTGCTCCAAACCTTTGTACCTTCCCTCCTTCTTCCCTTTCTTCTTTCTCGAATTGACGCACGGTTTCTTTCCCCTTTTACCCCCTTGTCCTCTCCACCTCCATTTTCCTCTTCTGTGTTCCCCTTTTCTGTTGCTTTTTCCAACATTATATCCAACTTTTTACATTATTTTCCCCTTTTTGGCTGTTTTTTTTTCAAGTTTTAATTCTCCATTCTTCTTTCCCCCCCTTTCCCCTTTCTTCCCAGATAGAAGTTACTTGTTCATTAAAGATGGCTTCTTCTTGTCCCACTCTTCTAGTTGCACAATCCTTTCTTGTTGTTTCCCTAGATGCAGATCGCCTTTTCTAAAATTGAAAACAGAGCCAAAGGAGTCCTTCCCTTCTTGTGCCTCTTCTTTATATTTTTTAAATTCCATTTTCAGTTCACCAGAAGTGATGCCATTGTAGAGTTTTCTTAAACAACCACCCAAATTGTTTTTAGTCATTCAAATATAATTTCCAAAGATTCCAATGTCACCAAACAGTCTAAATACACACAAGCTGTTTCTTTCAACTCTTTCTTCTTTTTTCACTTTCTCTTCCTGGGGTTACTGTTTAGTTGCAGAGTTCCAGTTAAAAGGTATCTTTTAGAAGTCTTATTTCAATTCAACTTTTAGTTCTTTTCAGTTCCAGGCAGACTCCTCCTTCCAAATCCTGCCCTTATTTTTTTCCTCTCACTTCCCTCTTATAACAAAAAAAAAAAGAATTTTTTTAGTGTTCAGAAATATTTCTTATCCCCTTGGCATTTAATTATATTTCCAGTTTAGTTACCTATTGGTGCCAAAGTGGATTTTTTCTGATTTCTCATTCAGCTCTCTTCGCTGTCTACGTAGGGAAGGAGAGTGAAGAAAAAAAAACTTTCCCTTTTCACTTTCATTCGCTGCTTCGGACACTTCTTTGGGAGCGATGTATCTTTTAAAAATTTAAATTCCAGGATACCTTGGTTGTTACTTGTTGTCCCGGTCAGCCAAAACTTTCACTTCTTAACTTCCTCCGGCACTTTCTTTTCTGGCTGAGTGCTTCTTTGAGGCGGCCATTTCTGACTGCCGCTCTTACTGCCTTTGGGAAAGGGAATTTAGCCAGCTGAGGAGGAGAGATGCAGTTCCCCTCAACCCCACTGGGGCTCCCCCGTCTTTGCCACCTCTACGGGGTGGCTTAGCCCTGAAGCCAGCTGGCTTGGGATGCTCCAGCAATGAGCCCGGCAGAAACCGTGCACAATTGCAGATTCCTGCCTGCCGCCGAAGCCCTGCAAACCAGAAGTCAAGTATATGTTATAATATACTTAATGAAGGATGGTTTCTTAAGAAATATTTTATCCCAAAATCTTGATTGCTATCATGTTAATTAAGTAATCTGACTTTTGTTTTATCGAGCCTGCTACATTGGCTCATGAACATAATTCAAGTGTTACATTTTTACATTTAAAGTCTTGCAACTCAATTCCTCCCACATGAGCTTGATTTTAACCGGCCATACATGTCTGATAGCAACAATCTGGATTGCTTCTTCTGCCCTAGCATTCTATCTGTAGTCCCTAACATCCCAAAATCCTTTCTTAAATCTGCTAAACTTGATTGAATTCAAGAAAACACTAAGTTGTTATTCTTTATGCCCATGGATTTTGCATGCATGTATATGCACACATTCATTTTATACAGGTGATTGAATGAAATATTTTGATTACACAAGTCAATATTTATGACATATAATTATAATATAGCAACAAATAAGAATGGAACATTGGCTGGTATTTCCCAAGTGTTAGGCTTGTCGAACAATCTTTGATTCTCCATTATGAATTCGTTTTCCAACTCTCCCCTGAGAGCGCTCTGTTGATTCAGCTGATACTACAGGAAATCCATAGCTGATGTCATAATTAATAGTCATGCCTTAAACATGTATTCAATCTGTCAGATAAAATAAACAGGAAATTATAATTAAATTAATTTTGTAACCATGTGTCGTACAAGGCCCACACTGAAACATTTCTGGGAACTTAGTTTTATTTATTTATTTCTATTATTTGCTTTTTTCTCCAGAGAAATAACAACAAAATGACAGTGTCATATAAATATTTACAATTTTATTAAAATATTAAACTAACTATGGTATAAATTAATAGAACAAAAAGGCTTCTTCCAGCTATTTGTCCTATTTCCATATTCATCATTTAAAAAAAGATACATGAATTATGAAATGAAAGAAGGAACAAAAGAAGAGGAAGATGTTGAAAGTTTTCTCAATAATCCAGTTCCTTGCCTCCTGTCCAAAAACAACTTCTATAATAATAAATAAACATTTATTTTTTGTATGTAGTAATAATTAAATAGCAGTTTCCATCTGTGGACCATAGATGGAGGGATCCAACTATTTTCCAAAGCACCAAAAGACAAGACAAGAAACAACAATGCTTGGAAACTAACAAAGAAAAAATTTCCTAACAGTGAGAGTAATTAATCAATGTAACAGCTTGTCTTCAGAAGTTGTGGGTGCTTCTGTTCTTACCTAGGCTTCCACAACAGCACGAAGCAGACTCTTCATCCTGATAAACCCCTTTTATTTAATTTACAGTGAATTCCTCACCAGCAAAGTCCTGGCTGACAGTCTTTCAAGATATTTCACAATTACAGACCTTTATCGGATTTGGAGAGGTGCCAGGCTTATATCTATAGCAGACAATACTAGGCAAGAATGCAGGAACAGACCTTCAAATAAACTAATTGTCTAACTAGCTGTCTCTGGAAAAACCCCTTTCACTCCTCTTTTATTCCCTATGGGAGGGGACGTTCACTGTCCACCTGTGGCTTTACTCCTTTGTTCCTTTGCTGTTCTCTTCTTCTGGCAGCTCTGCACATGCACACACTGGGAACAGGCTCTAGCTGTGCTTCTGCCCCACTGATGTCTGACTCCGAAGGCAGCTGATAACTGTCAGACAACTTTGGCCCTATCTCTGCCTCCGACGCAGAGCATTTGTCAGAGAGCCTTCTCCAGACCCCAGGACTGGCCCATGTTCCTCCCCAGTATCGTCACTGTCTGAATCTTCTGCCAGCTCCGCTGACTGCTGAAGGGCCACAACAGCTCCATCTCTGAAGGATTTCAAAAAGAGACTGGACAACCATTTGTCTGAAATGATATAGTGTTGCCTGCTCGACCAGAGGGTTGAATTAGAAGACTCCAAGGTCCCTTCCAACTCTTATTATTCTATGTGTTGCAGCTACCAGTAATGGCTTATCCAAACAGTGATGGCTTATCGAGTGATGGCTTATCGATTCATTTTAGAAGGGCAAAAAGCAAAAAGAAACACTTTATCAACCTAAACTTTTGCAAAATGATGAAATAAACTTTTTCATCATCCAAAATTTTGTTATGACTTATAAATGTTTGTATTTTTAAGGCAGAAGTGGGTTGTGAAAGATTAATATATTTTATACTTCANCTATACAATATTTCAGATTCTAAGATCATTTAAAGGAATGTTATTTAGGGCTAGTGGTGGATGCAAATACACTAGTTTCAACAGCAATCTGACAACGTAACAAAAGAAGTCTAATTATGGTAATATGCAAAATACATTCAGAAGTGCTCAAAATCTTGCCTATTAGAAGAAAAAAATAAAGTTGCACAGACACTTAGGACAGACATTGTGCATGTACTTATATATACCTTCCATAGATGGCTATTACTGGTGGAAAAAAACTTGTCTTCCTCAAAAGCAGGATTTGTTTAAAAAAACATTGCTCTGTATCTAAATCTATCGAAATCCATAACACATTGAGAGCACTATCTTTCTTTGCACTTTTCATCTTTATAGGAGAAGTGATGGAAATAGCTTACCATTTCTAATTGCCAGCCTAGTAGAAATATTTGCAAAATTAGATGCTGAATTCTAGGAAAGGGAATAGTGTTGGTGTTCCTTCCCATTCCCATTTGAAAGAAAACAGCCCCATCTTGAGGCAGATGTAAGAAAACTGAAGATAAATCATTTAGGATTTAATGCAAATTATGAACTGGATAGATCTATTCACATATTAAAGGAAAATATCCAAATATTTTTTCTAAGGGAAAAGCAGATGAGTGTTGTAATGAGATCGGGAGCCTAATTCTGCTACTTTTCCATTATATCTTAAATCTCCTTTTTTCAGCAAAAATGGTATCAATTAACAGAATACTCACTTGGAACATCTTTTGTCAAGATTTATTTATGAAGAGATGTAAACCTACTGCAAGTAGAAACTGCAATATAATAATTTCTGCCTCTAGATAATTTATTTGCTTTTAACCTTCTTTTTTAACTATCCTCCCCAAGTATAAAATCATATATTCCTTTCTGAAGATAAATTCCACGCTTCTGTTGATGAGAACCCTAGCCCAGTGCTTTTCAACCTTTTCATATATTGTACCACTTTTAGGATATGACAACATTTGAGTACCAGCAGTTGCCTAGCAAGGTGTCAAAAATTTGATGATTAAAAAAAAGGGAAAAAAATGCCTGTTCATTTTTCACTTAGTTCATCCCCCCTCCCCTGCTGTACTTTTACACTTTTTAAATATTTTTTTTACATTGCTTTTCAATCTATTATATGCATACCACCTGCTAGGTGCCAAAGTATGACCAGTGGTATCCGTACCACAGGTTGAAAAGCACTGCTCTAGCCACTCAAAGTTTACAGCATGACAACACTGTTATTCTTTAAAATGCCAAAATACTTTTTGCTGAAAGAATTTGGCCCTGCAATCATACATTTAGATAACTGTAAAGGCATTTGCTCAGCTAAAAAAAGCACTGTAAATTACTGATAAAGTTGCTAAAGATATTAGGTGAGTATACAGTATGGTGGAGTTCAGTCTTTCAGTGTTAGGAATAAGCAGCAGATTTATTCTAATACTTTTAGCAGCAGCTATAATGTGCAATGGCATCTCTTTTATAACTTGTTAAAATGAATGCCAGTAAAGAATAATTTCAGTTTCATACAGCTGAAAAGCTTCATATAAATTAATGAATGCAACAGATGTTTTGACCTGCTCATTAAGCCTGCTAATCTTTACATACTGCTTGGCTAATGAGGTACCCATCCCTATAAGAAAAGATTCACTCTATATCACCGATAAAATAATCATTGGCAGTCATCAACACCTGGATTTTGTTAAACTCCCATTTTTCACACTTATGACTGTTGCAGTATCCCCACAGTCATGAGAGGCCAAAGGAGGAGATATGTACCTCAATGTGAGTGATATTGAGTTGGCTACACCCAGCCAGTAGCATGACCACCAAACCATGTCCACCCAGTCACATGACCAAGCCGCACCCACCACCTAAGCCACGCCCACAGAACTGGTTGTTAAAAATTTGAATCCCACCCCTGGTGTATTCATAATTTACAGCAACATTTTTAAACAACCAAGTTCTTATTTCTCTAACATAGTTTGAAAAGTGAGGCCTTCCTTAAGAACACCATTGCTGTCTACTACAATTATAGAATAAAGGGATTATAGTCACCCCTTTTACTTAGATTGCTGAGAATAGAACAGAATGGAATAGGAAGGAACCTTGGAGGTCTTCTAGTCCATCCCCCTGCTCAATCATTTCAGACAAATAGCTGTGCAGTCTCTTCTTAAAAACCTCCAGTGATGAAACACCCATAACTGATGAAGGCAAACTGTTCCATTGGTTATTTGTCCTCACTGTAAGGAAGTTTCTCCTCAATTCCAGGTTGCTTCTGTTCTTGATTAGTTTTCAACCATTGCTCCTTGTCCTGCTTTCTAGTGCTTTGGAAAATAGGTTAACCCCTCTTCTTCATGGCAGCTCCTCAAATACTGAAATAATGCTATTGTGTGACCCTAATCCTTCTTTTCTCATTTTCATTTTTATTGGACATGGGATTTTACAAACCAATTTAATTCCCTCTTTTTTCAAGAACATGTAAGTTGGCAGAGGCAGCATCTTATCTGAGGGAAGATTGACCCTGTAATTCTGATGAAGTAGACAGGATTTGGATGACTGCTATCCTGTCTACCTGTCTTTTAAATTAATGGTATAAATGGGAATATAATGGGAATAAATTGATTGTTGGATTTGTGTAGTAATAAATATATACTTGCATGACAGATTACTTCAACCTGCCTTGAGGAAGGGAATGGTACATCCCCACGTAAAAAGTCATCATGGATCCAACAGTTTTGGACAATTTGCATCTAATTTCAAAAGAAAAATTATAAAGAAACTGATGAACATGCAGCTTGATAGAACCAGATTATCTGTACTTTTTTTAGTTTAGGAATATTTTTTAGTTTAGGCTTGGATATAATATGGATATTGCATGGATCATGTATGTTGATGACCTGTAACAGAGGAGTTTTGGAGGTGGTGTAACTCTTAGTTATTCTGGATCTCTTAGCAGCTATATTCAGCAGCCACTAGTAATGATATTGTTATGGACTGACTGTGGACATTAGCAATGAAAGGCATGGCATTGCAGTAGTTCTTTTCCTTTTTTCCATGGTTGATCCAGTCCCAGGATGACAAGTCATGTCTGAGGTCCCTAACATCTCAGTCTTTGGGGATTTTATATTCTCCTTCCTCAGAAACCAGTTTTACCATCAACTGACAAACCGCTCCTTCTCCTTTGGGATATTGCAAAGGAGCCAGCTGGGTCCAAGGTCACATCTTGGGCCTTGGATGAGGATGTCATTGCTCTGGGCCCTGGCTTACCTTCCTCCAGAGAAGCCATCATAGGCCTTTCTTCTCCCTTCCTGACCGCTGCTCTGCATATTCATGTAACTTTATTCTCCAAATTTTCTGTCAAGAAAGTTAGTTTTGCATAGTCATTTTTCCCTCTCTTTTTGTCCTATCCAATTTTGGTGGATGTGCATATACCTTCAGGGGTCTAATCCCCAACATCTATATACCGTGCTAAATCATAGGGACTATTCTATGTCTACCCACAAGTCTGGCTAACAAGCTCTCATGATAGCACATCTACTCTTCAAGGCCAGAACAAAGCTCCCTTTTAAAAAAAATATAATCTAATTTAATTTAATTATTAATTTAATTAAATATAATTTTTTAAAAATCTAATTGCTAATTCACAAAAGCAGGACAGCAGCCATACTAGGCCACTAAAAATCTATATGCAGAGTGATGTGGTATATTCATGTAATATCTCTGCTGTATGACTGCACTTGTTATCAATAAGCTTTCAGGTATAATCAATGATATTCCCAGAAATTTGTTAGCATGTAGCTAACACCAATTCCACCTGATTGTAGGATAGGATCTATTAGGTGTTTGCATTATCCTTTTGTGCCAAAGGTAGTACTTGATTGATTCACTGTCCTGTGTTTTCTGGCTGGTAATTATAAGAGCCAAAGGTGTCTTTTCATATCCCACCAAGCCAATCTATCATGACCTACTTGGTTACATCTCACTCTGTGGAGTCCTTGGATGGAAGAAAACAATCAAGTTCAAAGAGCACCAAGGATTCCACAATTCAGTCCCAAACTAGATGTATTTTATTCTGTTGGGATTTCACCCTCTTATGTCTTGAAGTGATTACCAAAAAATCTAAATTATGGTTAAATTATAGCCATCCATCAATTCAAATAAACCATATGGAACTAAAAGTAACTTACCCCAGAAAAACAGGTTACAAAAAGAGCCATTCAAGCCAATTAGGACATTTCTCCCAAATCTTTCTAAACTCCCAGTCATGGATAATGTTATTATCCATAATAATCTTATTCTTCTGAGAATAAAAAAAACAAACCATCAAAATAAATAAAATTTAAAAAATTGGAAAACACCCATGATATCCCTAGAAAGAATAGCCAGGCTCATATTGATGGAGCATCGCAATAGCAATAGCAATTAGACTTATATGCCACTTCATATTGCTTTACTCTTTAAGTGGTTTACAGAATCAGCATATTGCCCCCAAAAATCTGGGTCTTTATTTTACCAACCTCGGAAGGATGGAAGGCTGAGTCAACCTTGAGCCACTCAGAATCGAACTCCTGGAGTGAGCATTGTGTTAGCCTGCAGTACTGCATTCAACCACAGCACCACCACAAGTCTTCATTAATGATGCTCTAGCGTCATTGAACCATATGCTCAAGTAAGAGAACTTAATATATCTTCTCTGGCAAGGGGGGCAAAACCTCCCTCCCTCCCTGTTAACCTTTTTTTCACAATGTCCCAGGTGTATCATCATTCTGGAGTACTGCTGGAGAGAGCTTGTTTGGCTTATGATGTCAGTTCAGATGACAGGAACAATATTCTGCACCAGTTATTTTCTGCTGAACTTCCTAATGCCTATTGTCGATCTACTTTTTCACTTTTTTGTCCTGGTACATTAATGGATTCTTTTGTTGGCATGGTGACTAAAATGTTTTTGAAAAAGACAAAAAATACATGCTATTTCATGTGAGAAAGAATGTTAAGTCCTGTAACATAACTGCACATGTAGAAAGTAACTTTTAGGTACTTAGATAAACAAAATAGAGTTTCCTTTATTAGTATGTTTAATAATAGGTATTATTTTGAAATTGATTTGATATTTTCAGAGAATGTTTCTCTCTTCCCCACTTCCTTCCTCCCATCCTCTCTCTCCCTCTCTGTATTCCTAAAAAAACCTCAGCAACCATAGCAACCATTTTAGTACATTGGTTGAGAGACCTATGAGATAAAACTGCAATTTATTTAAATAAATCTATTTTATAATATGGAAGGTAAATATGAACAATATTCAACTTCCACATTATAAAATAGATTTATATATTATTACTATATAATTTATAATATACAATATTATATATATGAACAATATGTTAGAATATATATTCTTTAAATTTTTTAAAGTATTTAAAATTCTTTAAATATATCTATTTTATAATGTGGGATAATTTTTCATAAATGGTACTTTCTAACTAAAATGAATCTGTTCCATTTTAGAGGCAAGACTAGGGAATTTGAAATTCTAACATTTGGAAAATAATTTAGATGAGAAATGTTTAGAAGAGATCCCTTTTGGAAATACCGTATATGCAGTTTGTATAATTTTAATAGAGAAATAAAAAACTAGCTCTTTTTGTCATGTTAAAAGCATATTCAGAAATTTGCTTAGAGAAGCTTACTTTCTCCTTTTCTGCCTTTAATAAATATTTATAACTATTGAAAATGATGAAATGTTAACAAGTTAGCTTCAATTAGCTATATACTTAATAGTTTATAATATATAAATTTATAAACTTATAAAAATGCAAAAAAGAAGAAATTAAAGGAAGAAAAAAGAAATTATTTTTCTCATGCATCTTCTATAAAATTAATAAAATCCTCCTGAAAATGTGTTAGCTCATTCATACTATAATATTATTTAGTTAATAAGTTATGGAAAATAAAGGCAAGAATAAAATTACATTGGATTTTAGATGAATAAATATACTTCAATAGTACATTTTACCATTCCTTTTAAAAGGAAACAATATTATGTGAGATTGTGGTTGTCAAAGCCAGCCTTTCTTACCTCTGATAAAACCTAAGCAGAATTTTAGCAATGGCTCTGGGGCTTAGATATTCAGACAGATATGACTATAATTTTATTTTATTCATTCATTCCATTTCTATAGCTGCCCAACGCAGTCAAGTGATTCTGGGTTTACAATTCTAAAAAAATTACAGTTTCCTGTATTTATTATGAATCACCTGTTCTCCCTGGACTGTTCCTATATTTCCTAAATCATACGTGCTCCTGACCATGAGGAATTTTCTCTGACCTAAACTGATGTTACTCATCAGGCCAGCAATATAAGATGCTACAATCTCTCAAATAAATAAAATACCTGTATATATTTAAGCATAGGAGTTGAATCCCTATCTCAAATCTTATTAAAATGTCCACTCTATTCAAATTGGCAATCAGAATTCATAAACCCAATGATCAGGAATTTTAATTTTCCCCTGAAGTCACTGTATTTTTTTAATGACCAGATTTTTAGCTGTATCAAGGATAGAAGTGATATTCTTACCTGTATAAATATTTTAGCTTTTAGAAACTAACCAATACCTTCCTTATGGTATTAATTGATTTTATACATGTTATTTTAAAATTATTACCTATAAATATGATATTGCATATTTTGAGTGTACTGATTTAATTCCCAATAATTCAACTTCTAAGTCAGGCTTATTTTAATAACCACTTTTTACTATCAAGACTATAAATGTCTATTCACTAAGTATTATTCATTATTTATAATTCTTTTTGCTGAATCCCAGGCTTATCTGATGTGTTATGAGCAAAAACTTTGTCAGTCTGTATTCAGAAATCCCATAATATTTCAACCACTTCATTTTCAACTATTTTTTCAATTATATCTTCCCTCCAATTTTTCATTATTGATACATGATAATTTTTACAGATGTTCTACCATACAGTAATGAAAAAAAAATCATTAAGGTAGTAATTATTTAATATACTTTTCCGTTAAAATTCCATTAAAAATGGCGGTGCACTCGGTTGCTGCAGCTTTTCGCTCTCTGGTTTGGTGTGTGTGTTTGGTGATATATGTGTCTGAGTCTTGTTGC